>PVJS01025558.1:0-5000 GCA_004027185.1 Glis glis
TAGTGAGGCCCTCTGCAACTTCATGAGACCCGGTTTCAAAAATAAAGCATAAAAAAATAGGGCCGGGGGTGTAGCGCGGAGGTAGAACGCCCCTGCGTTCAATCCCCGGTACCGCAAAAAAAAAAAAAATAAAATAGGTTCAAGGCTGGGGTGTGGTGGCGCACACTTGTAATCCCAGTACTTGGGAGGCTGAGACAGGAGGATCACAGATTCGCGGCTAGCCTTAGCTACTTAGTGAGGCCCTCCGCAACTTAGTGAGACCCTATTTCAAAATAAAGAATAAAATAGGGCTGGGGATGTAGCTCAGAGGTTGAATGCCCCTGGGTTCAATCCCCAATACCACAAAAAATAAAAATAAAACAGGTTCACTAGGTTGCTGAAAGTCTTACTAAGTTGCTGAGGCTAGTCTCGAACCTGTGATCCTCCTATCTCAGCCTCCCAAGTACTGGGATTACAGGTGTGCACCACCACACCCAGCTGATAGTTCTCTCTTAAAGACAGGTCCAAGTGGCTTTCCCTGTTACTTTATCATTTCACCAGTAGTAGATGGCAAAAATGTCACAAATTCTCCCTCTGTTTGTCCATGCTTATGCAATGTGACTTAGCAGCTTCCCCCACCAAGAGACAGAGTCTATTTCTTACCCCTTTTGTCCTTATTTGATTTGACCAGCAGAAGTGATGCTGTACCCGTTCCAAGATTAGGCCTCAGAATTATTTGCAAGTGTCTGCTTTTATTCTTGGAACTTTGCCAGCCTACTAGAGGAATAAGCCAAGAAGAGCCCACTGGAAAATGAAAGACACCTGGTTCATTTCCTCAGCCAACAACCAGTCAAACCCCAGGAGCTGACTTGCAGCTGACCACAGACACATGAGCGAGCCCAGTTAAGACCAGAAGAGCTTCCCAGCTGAGCTCAGCCCAAATAGAATCATGAGTTATACCATTGTTTTGTTAGCTGGTGATGGTGGTGCATGCCTGTAATTCTAGTTCTTGGGAGGCTGAGACAGGAGGATCACAGATTCAAGGCTAACCTCAGCAACTTAGCAAGAACTTGTCTCAAAATAAAATAAAATAATAATTTAAAAAAGGGCTAAGGTTGTAGCTCAGAGGTACAATGCCCCTGGGATAAATCCCCAGTACAACAACAACAACAGAAACCCCCAACAAACAAAACAGTTGTTAAGCCATTAAGTTTTGGTGTGTTTTAATCAACAAAAAAGCTATCTTCTATGTAGTTCCTTCACAATTTGTAATTATTTTTTATTAACTTCCCTTCCTTATGGCTAATACTGGTAATTAACTATTTGACATCCATTTTCCCCTTCTTCCTTGTTGACTCCAATTTTCTTCAGGCATCCACCCCTCTTCTGTGTGGTTCGGGAGCCCCAAGAAGACCCTGTTTAATCAACAATTTTCTATCCTTTTTGGTGACTGACTTAGGATCAGTCCCATAACGTGAGAGGAAGCTAGCTGACAGCTTCTGGAAAAAGTTTCTTAGTCTGAAAAAAGTCATACAGAGGGGTTGGGGCGTAGCCCAGTGGTAGAGCACTTGCCTGGCATGTGTGAGGCCTGGCTTTGATTCCCAGCACTGCCCCTCCCAACCAGCAAAGCTACACAGAGATGATCACTCTCCCTCTGCATCCTGACAGGCCTGGACGCGACATGTGGAGTTGTAGCAACCATCTCGAAACCTCAGAGGGAACATGCTGAGAAAAAAGCCAGCACAGTCAGCTTACAATGAGATGAAAACTTGAGTCTTAATAATGCTTTTGCCATTGATCCAATTAGCCCTAGAGCCCATACAACCTCTATGGTTGTGTGACATAATGTATGTCTTTATTGCTTAGGCTTATTTTAGCTGGCTTTGTTGCTGCTTACAGCTAATGTTCTAATAAATATGACCCCCAAGAAGCAGGGAATGTATCTGTTTTGTTTACCCTGTATCTCCAGTGCTAATCCAGTATCTACCTCCTACTCAGCATTTAATAATTACTTACTGAATAAATTAAAATATATTCCATCCCCGGGCATGGTGGTGCACGCCTGTGATCCCAGCACTTGGGAGGTTGAGACAGGAAGATTGCATGTTCGAGACTAACCTCAGCAACTTAGCAATACCCTCAGCAACTTAGGGAGAATCTATTTCAAAAGTAAAATTGAAAGCCAGGCATGGTGGCGCACGCTTGTAATCCCAGTACTTGGGAGGCTGAAACCGGAGGATCCGGGTTCGCAGCCAGCCTCAGCTACATAGTGAGGCCCTCCGCAACTTAGCGAGACCCTGTTTCAAAATAAAGAATAAAAAATAGGGCTGGGGGTGTAGCTCGGAGGTAGAATGCCCCTGGATTCAATCCCCAGTACCACAAAAAAAAGTAAAATTGAAAAAAGGGATTTGGGGTATAGCTTGTAGGTAGAATGTCTCTGGGTTAAATCCTCAGTGCAAAAAAAAAAGTATATCCTATCAATAATCACACGAGCATGTGTGTGTGTGTGTGTGTGTGTGTGTGGTGTATTGGGATTGAACCCAGGAACATTCTGCCTTCAAGCTGACACTGCAGCCCTTGTTGTTGTTCTTGTTTTGGAACAGGGTCTCACTAAGTTGCTGAGAGTCTTGCTAAGTTGCTGAGGCTGATAGTGAACCTGTGATCTTCCTCTCAGCCTCCCAAGTATTGGGATTACAGGCTTGTGCCACCATGCTTGGTTAACAATCATTTTAAGTACATCTGCAGTTGACTAGACAGCATAAAAATACAACTACATAGTATGACTATTCTTGACTGTAAGTCCTTCAAGAACAGGACTCATCTGTACCTGGCACACAGTACACCTTCTGCACATGTGTTGTGTCAGTGTCCTATGTCACAGAATTTCACCATGTCTCCAGCAGGGGGTGCCCGTAACCAGGTGTTCTGGTCTTTGGGAACACTCTTTTCCCCCTCCTTTTCAGCCTCTTCTTTGCATATATTTCCCTGTGAAAATAGTCTTCAGAGTGATTCCTGTGCCAGCAGCACCGCTAGATCTAGGAACTTATTAAAAATGCAAATCTCTGGCCCCACCCGAAACTTACTGAGTCAGAAACTCAGATGGGACACAGCAATCTGTGATTTAATAACTGATTCTAAGGCATGCTAAAATTTGAAAAATACTGCTAAAGAAAATATAAGAGGCAAGACTGTGTATGTGCTAGGGGCTAAGAATATTGGAGTGAATGAGGCACGAGTCCTCCCTTTTCCCAGATAGCTTTCCATAAGGGAGTAGGCCTAGTAGTTTTCAACCATGTGCTGTCTCCCTTCAGCTGAAGCCCCAATTAAAGTCTTGCCTGTGTGAGCCAAAACTTGGCTCAGTTTTGTTTCTACCATCAATGAATCAAAAGTTCCCATCTCCAGTATCACTACCAGGAAGACAGCCTGGCAGAAGCTAGTTCTAAACCCGGCAAGGCCCACAGAGGGAAAGAGACAGAGGCATCAGCCAGCAAGGGGCCCTATCAAGTCCCAGTGTGCTTGCAGTTGGCTTTTTGGATAATGTGCTCTTGGTTATGGACCTGAAGACTAGAAATCACAGGCTATAGAAAGAGAGGAGTCCTAGCAGGAAGTTAAGTTGGGCCCCAATCTGGGACAGAAACTGCTAAGTCCTAGCAACAGAAGTGGCCCAACAGGTAAGAGAGCTATTAATTCTCCACCACTCCCACCAGGAGCCTTAGACATGGGTTTGGGAGACAATAATTTATAACAGTGAGAGTTCCAAATTGTTTGTGGCAAGTTGGGCTGGGCTGAGGTCAACTTTATATTATTAGCTCTGTTTTGTGCTATTTTGTGTTGTGAACAGCCATATATAATTGCAGCTCAGCAAAAAGTTTCAGAGTTTATTATTGAAATACACCAAGAGAAAAGATTTTCTAATTAGGATAATTTGTAATATAGTAATAGTTTCAAATGGAGCAACTGTTTAAAATCTGTGTATCAGAATCATCTGGAGGAGCTTTTTAAAGATACTTAATTCCCATCAGTCAGGTAGGGACTTGGATCTATTGTATTATCTTTCCTGAATGACTCTGGTGTGCTCACTCTTTCCACATTTGGGAACCACTGCATGACACAGGTATGCACAGGGACCTGAGTGATGCAATGCTTTGCACACCTGGCCATCTATTTATTTATTTATCTATTTATTTGGGTGGTACTGGGGATTAAACCTGGGGGCATTCTACCTCTGAGCTACACCCCCAGCCCTATTTTATTTTGAGACAGGGTCTTGCCAAATTGCTGAGGGTCTTGCTAAGTTGCTGAGGCTGGTCTTTAACCTGTGATCCTCCTGTCTCAGCCTCCCAAATAATACAGGCGTGCACCACCATACCTGGCTCACACCTGGCCAATTAAATGTGTGCTACTTTCCACTGGGAGCTCATATGTTTAGGCAAAGGGAATAAAGTATTATTTTGGAGGGCCAGTCACAGAGGGTTTGACCCCCCCCCCAAGAGTCTCAAACTATTTCAACCAGATTTACTTGGGGATTGAAGGAGCACGCGGAACTATCATATAGGTTACTACTTGGTACTGGGATAATTAAGCTTTAACTTTACAACCAAACAGGAAAATAAACTAAACCTTTCTTTATATTCAATTTGAACAGTTTAAAAAGTGATTTTATAGCCAGGCATGGTGGCACATGCTGGTAATCCCAGTACTTGGGAGGCTGAGACAGGAAGATCACAGATTCAAGGCCAGCCTGAGCAACTTAGCAAGGCCCTTGGCAACTTAGCGAGGGCCTGTTTCAAAATAAAAAAAGCTGGGGGTAGAATGTCCCTGGATTCAATCCCAAGTACCAAATTAAATAAATAATATGTATGTGATTTTGCAATGATTTAAAAATCAAATAATGGCCAATACATAGTACGGGGTGTCAATTCAGTACTATATACTTCTTACAATGATTTCCTGACAACCCAGAATTTAATGGTTTCAGAATTTAACACACATTCCCTCACTCATACAGAAATGTAACAGAA
>PVJS01025558.1:7500-27766 GCA_004027185.1 Glis glis
AGAGTTGGAACTCAGCCGGCAGAAAGACTGCAACTTGAAAAGTAGGGCAGCCAAAACTCAACAAAACAATGAGAACCAAAGTGCAGCAGAATGCGAGGCAGTGGAAAGAACGGAGGGCGATAGGGAGCTCAAAGCATTTCACCCGGTAAGTGGAGAGCGGACACAAAGGCACCATCTTGGCTGAGCCATGCCAGCACCACCGCTCCTGGAATCCTCCAGCAAAGAAACAACTGATTCTTGTGAAACCACCGATTATAGTCTACCATCAAAAACAGTCAATATCGGACCAAGATGAAGCCTAAGTCAAACCAGATCCACACCTACAACAGTTGACGACTGAAGAGGGTGGGACACGAGCCTCAGCCCCTGCAAAGAAAGTGACATGGAGAGACATAGATGAGGCGGCCAGGTCCAGGAGCAGCCCAACACTGAGAAAACGAGCGGGTGAAAGGAGTAGCCTAGCACTGGTGCAGAATAACCCAGCACTGAGGACATGGACGGATATGGCATGGCCCCCCAGAGCTGCCCAACAACGAGAACATGGATGAGTGAGATAAAGGGAGGCAGTGTGTCACCGGTATGCCGAAACTCGGAGATCAGCCGGCAGAAGACTGCTTCTTAACAAGAAAAGTGAGGCAGACAAAACTCAACAAAACAAAGAGAGCTGAAGAGCAGCAGAGTGTGAGGCAGCGGACAGAGCGGGGGGCTAAACAGAACTCCATGCATTTCACCTGGTAAGTGGAGAGCAGAGGCGAAGGCACCATCTATGCAGGACCACGCCTACACCGTGACTCCCGGAGACCAACAGCCAATCCTTGTGAAACCAGCGACCAAAGATCACCATTGAAACTGATCAACTCCAGAAAATGATGAAGCCCAAGTCAATCCATACCCACACCTACAACGATGATACTTTCATGGGGTGGGCCGTGAGCCTCTGCTCCTGCAATGAGTGCGATGAGAGACAAAGAAGAGGTGACCATATACAGGAGCAGCCCAACTCTGAGAACACGAGCCAGAGAGCCATGGCCCCCCATGAGCAGCCCAACACCATCCTGGAAAACCCCAGAACTGAGGACATAGGTAGATGAGACATGGCCCTCTCCCCAGCGGCCCAGCACTGAGAACATGGGCAGGTCAGTCCCTGGCCCCGCCCCCAGACACCCCTGCACTGGGGACGTGGGGTTCCCCTGGCGCTGGGGACACAGGGTGTGCAAGCCCTTGGCCCCACCCCCAGAGAACCCCTTCCCCAGGCGTTGGGGACATGGGGCGGGTGAGCCCTCCACCCTGCGCCTGGAGACACCCCTGGCCGCTGGGGACATGGGGTGGGTGAGCCCTTGGCCCCGCTCCCAGACACCCCCCAGCGCTGGGGACACAGGGCAGGCGAGCCCTTGGCCCCACCCCCAGAGAACCCCTCACCCCGGTGCTGGGGACGCAGGGTGGGCGAGCCCTCCACCCCGCCCCCAGAGAACCCCTCACCCCGGCACTGGGGCCGCGGGGCGGGTGAGCCCTCCACCCCGCCCCCGGAGAACCCCTGGCACTGGGGATGCAGGGTAGGTAAGCCCTTGTCCCCGCCCCCGGAGAACCCCTTCCCCCGGCGCTGGGGACGCAGGGTGGGTGAGCCCTTGGCCCCGCCCCCAGAGACCCCCTCACCCTGGCACTGGGAACGTGGGGTGGGTGAGCCCTCGGCCCTGGCCCCAGAGAACCCCTTCCCCCTGGCGCTGGGGACACAGGGGGCGGGCGAGGCCTCGGCCCCACCCCCAGATATCCCCTGGTGTTGGGGATGCGGGTTGGGCGAGCTCTCGGCCCCACCCCCAGAGAACCCCTCCCCTGGCGCTGGGGACGTGGGGAGGGTGAATCCTTGGCCCCGCCCCTGGAGACCCCTGGCGCTGGGGACGTGGGGCGGGCGAGCCCCCGACCCTGCCCCAGAGTACCCCAGTGCTAAGGTCACAGGAGGATGAGCCACGACTCCGCACAGGAGGGACTCTAGACAAAGAGGGAAAACCTCAGATGAGCTAAGAAGGCAAACTAACTGGGGGAGGCAAGAGGGAAGGAGAGGGAAACAAACTGGTGCACAGGATGGGCGTACACAAAGATATCAAAGTCAACTACTATGCTGAAAATGGGAAGGAGGGAGGGGGGACGCAGGGAGGTGGGAATCGCAGAGGGGTAATTGACCGATGAGTGCATGTATACGTCAACCACCCTGAAATCCTTTAAGATGTATGATTGCAATGCACTAATAGAATAATAAAAAATTAAAATTTTAACTTTCTTTAGAAGGGTATTAAATAGCAAATTAAAAAACACTGTAACAAGTTGAGAAAGAAATTGTGAAGCAATAACCATGTCCAATAACTGCATTAAACAGATATTAGTATAGTCATGGAAATATATTGAAAGATATATAAACAAAATAACCTAATATTTGAAGAATCATTAGCAATATGAAAATGAGGTGCATAATCAACTTACTCAATAAAATTATATCTTTAAAAGCATGTGCACAGCCAGGCATAGTGGTGTATGCTTGTAATCCCAGTACTTGGGAAGCTGAGACAGGAGGATTGCAGGTTCGCAGCCAGCCTCAGCAAGTTAGTAAGGTCCTCCACAACTCAGTGAGACCCTGTTTGAAAATAAAAAGGAATAAAATAGGGCTGGGGGTGTAGTTCGGAGGTAGAATACCCCTGGGTTCCATTCCCAGTACCACACACACAGAAAAGTATATGCACAGCCAGGCATGGTGGCACAGGCACACACCTGCAATCCCAGTACTTGGGAAACGGAGACAGGAGGATCACAGGTTTGAGACCAGCCTCAGCAAGGTAGTGAGACTCTCAGCAACCTAGTGAGACCCTGTTTCAAAATAAAAAGTAAAAATGGACTGGGCATGTAGCTCAGAGGTAGAATACCCCTGGGTTCAATCCCCAGTACCACACACACAAAAAACGTACACAAAAATACAGCCCATAAATAAAAGCAAATGTTTCTGGGTGGTATATTACAAACAGACTTTTTTTTTTCTTTTTTTCCTTTCTAGGTAGCAAATTACAAGTGGATTTTACTTTTCTTTTTCTTTCTTCTTTTTTTTTGTGGTGGTATTGGGATTGATCATAGGACCTTGGTCATGCTAGGCTACTCTTTTTAAAAATACTTCTAGCCAGGCATAGTGATGCATGCCTGTAATCCCAGAATTTGGAAGGCTGAGACAGGAGGATCGCAGGTTTGAGGACAGCCTCAGCAATTTAGTGAGACTCTCAGCAACCTAGCAAGACCCTATTTCAAAACAAAAAATAAAAAGAGCTGGTGGTGTAGCAGGGAGGTAGAATGCCCCTGGGTTCTATCTCCAGTACCACATACATACATACATACATATATACACGCATACATACATACATACATATTTAAAATACTTCTACATAAACTGATTATGTGACTTCAAAATGATTAAACTGGGCTGGGGATGTAGCTCAGTACTAGAATGCTTGCCTAACATGCACAAGGCCCTGGATTCAATCCCAAACCCTGCAAAAAAAAAAAAAAAAAAAAAAAAAAAAAAAAAAAAAAAAAAAAAAAAAAAAAAAAAAAAAAAAAAAAAAAAAAAAAGACCTTGTCAAACTTTCTAAAGGTGAGAATGGTATTGATTTTTTTTTGGTCTTTATCTCTTAAAATATAGACTGAATTGTTTATTTATTTACTTATTTATGGTACTGGGGATTGAACCCAGAGGCATTCTACCTCCAAGTTACAACCCCAGCCCAATTTTATATCTTATTTGGAAACAAGGTCTCACTAGGTTGCTGAGAGCCTTGCTAAATTGCCAATGCTGGCTTTGAACTTGTGATCCTCCTGTCTCAGCCTCCCAAGTACTGGGATTACAAGCGTGTGCCACTATGCCTGGCTAGACTAAATTTTTACAGATAAAATGACATATCTGGGAAGTGCTTTGAAATCATCTGGAGTGGATTTGTGGATAAAACAAGATTGGTTATGTATAGATAATCGCTGAAGATTGACTGTATTCATTGCTTTATGCTGGATTCATTACTTTCTTTACTCTTATATATGTTCAAACTTTTGAGTATAGTTAATAAAAATAACAACACTGCGTTGTTTGATTTTTCAGAAACAATAAATAGCCAATTTATCAAAGCTGGTTTTATCATTCCTAAGACTATCTGTGACACTGTATAGAAATATGCTGAACAGCCGGGCGTGGTGGTGCACGCTTGTAATCCCAGTACTTTGGGAGGCAGAGACCGGAGGATCCGGGCTCACTGCCAGCCTCAGCTCGCTCTCTCTCCTCTCTCTCTCTCTGTCTCTCTCTCTCTCTCTCTCTCTCTCTCTCTCTCTCTGTACCTAGTGAGGCCCTCCGCAACTTCATGAGACCGGGTTTCAAAATAAAGTATAAAAAATAGGGCCGGGGGTGTAGCGTGGAGGTAGTACACCCCTGGGTTCAATCCCTGGTACCACCAAAAAAAAAAAAAAAAGAAAGAAATATGCTGAACAACTATTGAATCAAAGAAGAAATTAAATGGGGAATTAAAAGATATTGTGAGTCAAACAAAACTGTAAACAGGACATACCAAAACTTATGGGATGGGACACAGAAAAAATAGTCTTAAGAGGGAACTTTATAGTATTAAATGCCTACATCAAATAGATCTCAAACAACCTAACATTACACCTCAATGAACTAGGAAAATTGAAAAAGCCAATGAAACCAAGAGTTGGTTTCTTTAAAAAGCTAAACAAAATTGACAAATCTTTAGCTAGACTACAAAAAAAAAGGCAGAAGACTCAAATAAATAAAATTGGAAATAAAAGAGACAACTGAGAACACAGAAGTACAAAGGATCACGAGACTACTATGAACAATAATGCAATGAATCAGATAACCTGAAAGAAATGGATAACCTTGAAGACCAGCAATGAGTAAAGAGCTTTATTCAGTAATAAGTCTCCCATCAAAAAAGTCAGGACCAGACAACTGCACTGCTGAATTCTACCAAACACTTAAAGAACTAATATCAATCTTTCTTAGACTCTTGTTAAAAAAAAAAGTGAAAAAGAGGAAATATTTCCAAACGTGTTTTATAAAGCATTACTTTGGTATCAAAGCCACACAAGGATGCAAGAAAAGGTCAATAGCCCCAATGAACATAGATGTAAAAATCCCCAACAAAATACTAGCAAACTATAGTCAACATAACATTAAAAAGTTCATAAAGGATCATATACAATGAAAGGATCATATGTCAATGAAAATGAATTTTTTTTTTTTTTTGCAGTACCAGGGATTGAACCCAGAGAGGTTCTACCTCCGAACTACACCCCCGGCCCTATTTTGTATACTTTATTTTGAAACCAGGTCTCACGAAGTTGCAGAGGGCCTCACTAAATAGAGAGAGAGAGAGAGAGACAGGGAGAGAGAGAGATAGAGAGAGCCGAGGCTGGCCGCGAACCCGGATCCTCGGTCTCCGCCTCCCAAAGTACTGGGATTACAAAGCGTGCACCACCACGCCCGGCGCAAAAATGAAATTTAAAAACAGACACACACACAGCCATGTGTCACTCAAAGAGACACATTCTGAGAAATGTCATTAGTAATTTTGTCATTGCCCAAACATCAGAGTGTACTTGCACAAACTAAGACGGCTACAACATCACTATGCTATTTAATACGAGACCACCATCATACTTGCAGTCTGTTGTTGATGGCAATGTCTATGTGGCACATGACCATATTTGGTTTTGGTTTCCAGTTGCTGACCAGAGTGCCTAAGACCCTTGGAATTAACATTGAAAAGAATGGGGTTTTTTGTATGACAGAAAACCAAGACATATTTAGAGGGTGAAAATTTTAGCTCTTACCCCCAGACATTGAGAAGAGAGGGGCAGGGGATTGGCCAGTGATTTAAGTGAACATGCTTACTAACAGAACCTCCACAAAAACCCTAAACAAAGGGTTTCAGAGAGGTTCTTGTTTGGTGAATGCATTCACTTACTAATGCCTGAAGGTTGTAACTCCACATGACAAACTGCTGTGCTCAAGACCCTCGCAGATCTCACCCAAGGTACTTCCTTCATGTGGCTGTTGATCTATATCCTTCATAATAAACTGGGAAGAACAGCAATTTTCTGGAGTTCTTTGAACCATTCTGACAAATTATTGAAGCTCAGTAGTTTACAGCCAGAAGAGTGAGAGATTCAGACTTAGGACTGACATCTGAAGTGGAGGCAGTCTTGTGGGACTGAACCCCTCACCTGTGGGGCCTGATGCTAACTCTAGATACTGTCAGAGCTGAATTGAATTGCTGGACCCCCAGTCAGTGTCGAGTTGGACAATTGGTTGGTGTGGAAAACACCCATACATTTGGTGTCAGGAGAATGGCAGGTTCAAGGTCAGCCTCAGCAACTTAGCGAGACCCCGGGTTCCATCCCAGGACCAAAAAGAAAAGTGACCAATAACTGACCTATGAGTTCTCCCTCCTGGACGTTTTGTTGTCTATAATAACTTTAACTCAGTCTTTTATCAGGAACCACTGGAACCAACTTGAGTTTCTGAGTTTCCTTTTTGAGATTTATATGAAATGATACTTCATGACTTTTGCTTAGAAATTCTTCAAAGAAATTTTCTTATAAAAGAATAAAATTAATTCTATCTGGCAATACACATAGGCCCTTTCAACCTTCGTAAATCCAAATAATATATGGGAAATTACTTATTTTCCTTATATTTTGACACATTTTGCTATTTCATCAAGCCAAAATTTCATTACTACTCACCAATTATTCCCAACTACACAAAAAGACAAAAACAAAAGATATGAATTACCTAGAAAGATGTGATACTGAAACAATTTGTCATTCTTCAGTCTTACTGAACGCTCAAAATATTTCCTCATTTTCCAAGGTCTAAGATGCCATTTTTGTGGTGCTTTAGCTTTCATTAAACACAGCTGAGAACTCAAAATTTTTCATTTTCTGCTCATGAGGAAAAGAGAATTGACAAAGGAAGACATTTCCGAATTATTAGGTGAGTTGGAAAATGGACAGAGACAGGCATGACACTAGACTCTAATGATGGTGATAAAATGGACTGCATAAGTGAAATGTTAGCCTGAGTTTTCAGATAACCACATCTTAGAACTTTCTCAATCTCAAATATCAGCTATTAAGTCCAGGCGTGGTGGAGCACGCTTGTAATCCCAGTAATTGGGAGGCTGAGACAGGAGGATCGCAGGTTCGCGGCCAGCCTCAGCTACTTAGTGAGGCCCTCAGCAACCTAGCGAGACCCTGTTTCAAAATAAAGAATAAAAAAAATAGGGCCAGGGGTATAGCTCAGAGGTAGAATGCCTCTAGGTTCAATCCCCAGTACCACGAAATAAATAAATAAAAATAAATAAATAAATAAATAAATAAATATCAACTATTAAATATTTCTAAGGACTGAAAGGAACAGATGGTACTATTACCCACTTAGAGCTGGACATGGTGGCGCACGCTTGTAATCCCAGTATTTGGGAGGCTGAGACCTGAGGATCCGGATTAGTGGCCAGCCTCAGCTACTTAGTGAGGCTCTCCGCAACTTAGTGAGACCCTGTTTCAAAATAAAAAGAAAAATAGGGCTGGAGGTGTAGCTCGGAGGTAGAAGCCCCTGGGTTCAATCCCCAGCACCACACACACAAAAAAAAACTATTACCCACTTAGTCATGCAACAGGAAGGATTTCACTATGTAGTATTTTGCCATAAGAACTGGGACCACCTAATTTTGCTAAAAGGATGTGGAATGACAGTATTCCTTATCATTTATGATGTTTGTGCATCAATATTTACTTGCTATAAAGGTTTGCTTAAGTGCCTATTAAATTTATAATAAAGAAATTGAAGGGTCTATTGGGCCAAGCTGGTAATTGGTGATAAAATTTCCCTGCTTATGAGGGTTGGAGTATTATATTATTTCCAGGGAAGTAAACTTTGCTTCAGAGACAAAAGGGGACAGTGTCAAATACTGTGTAAGTATATGATATTGTAGGGAGCCATTCCCTTCTCTGAGTTACATAAACAGCCTGGCAAGGCAAGGATTTTGCCAAGTGTTGCTGATTTTGATGATTGTGGCTGTAACAACATTGACCCAGGAAGGAGGAGGAGTGCTGCGTGAGAGCATGATGTTTGTCTGCTTGTTGGTATTAATATTATATACATCTGGTGCTATGTTGTTAAGGTTGGCATTGTGTACATCTGATGCTCTGAAAGTGTATATAAGGTCCGAGCAGAGTAGAGACACTACTGCAGCATAGACTGACCATCCTCCCGATAAGGCTCCAGTATTGACTGAGAGTCCTCCCGAAAAGGCTACGGTATTGACCGCAGTTCTCTCGAAGCTATCTTTTGTCTTTCCTGTCTCATCTCTTGTCTTTATGCTACTCCTTGTCTCTCTCTCCCTTTTCTCTCAATCCTCACTCCCTGTTTCAGGAACAGTTCGAACCCTTCGACTCTGCCGGCGGGCTCCGGCAGATATGACACCAATACATGATTTATTTTAAAAATTTTAAGCTGGGCATGGTGGCACACGCTTGTAATCCCAGCACTTGGGAGGCTGAGACAGGAGGATCACAGGTTCGCGGCCAGCCTCAGCAATTTAGTGAGGCCCTCAGCAACTTAGTGAGACCCTATTTCAAAATAAAGAATAGAGGATCCAAGATGGCAACTAAGGGAGATACCACATTACGATCTCTCTGAGGCTTGGATCTCAATTGCCGTGAAAGCAACTTCTCAACAGGAAAAGAAAAGCAACAAAAACTTGAACTAAACAATGAAAAATTTGAAACATGACAGAATCAAAGCCAGAAGACAAAACAGAGGAAAGTAAAAAGCTCCAAGCGCCTTACCTAAGGAAAAGTGGCGGCGCCATCTTGGCCAGACCATGCCGGCCGCTACCAGCATTGCAGCTTCCACACACTGCCAGCAGAGAAGCCAGAGACCTGCTTGTGAGTTCAGCAGCTGCAGGTCAGCGGAGACGAAAGCAAGCAGCGGCTCGCTCCATACTCAAGGGCCCAAACGGCGGTAGATACAACAGCTGTAGTGGCGCCATCTTGGCAGGACCTTGCTGGCAGCTACCAGCATTGTGGCTTCTGCACAAGACCAATGGAGATGCCAGCGACCTGTTGTGAATCCAGCAACTGCAGAATAGCAGCAGTCAAGGGGAGCAGCAACTCGCTCCACGCACAACACAGACCTGAACTGCTGCATCAGCAGAAGTGGCAGTGGCACCATCTTGGTCAGACCGTGCCAGTGGCTACTGGCATTGTGACTTCTGCAGGCCACCAACAAAGAAACCAGGGACCTTTTCTAGAACCAGCACTGCAGAGCATCAGCGACAAAAGCGAGCAGCAGTTCGATTCATGCTCAGCAGAGTCCCCAGGGCCCAGAGGCGTGACCAGAACCTGTGGCAGCAGCTGAGCCCAACTCCCCCAGGATTAAGAGCAGCGCTCAATGAGACCATAAGTCAATGAGCCACCCCAGGGTGAGCGTAAAACCACACGAAGAACTAAAGATCCACCACCACTTACCTCAGTTAAGGTCAAGAAGCATTTATTCAGCTAGCGACTACAACTCCCTACAAAGACAGAAATGGTAGCCCCTTCTTCAGGTCCCCTTCCCCTTTTTATAGTGAGCCCACCAGTTCCAGAAGCCGAGTCCATGGGTTATAATTTGAATTAGCCAACTACAGGGGTCCTCTCCTTATTTGGAATGAAGAGCAAAGACTAGGTTCATGAGGTTTTTTTTTTTTTTTCTTTTTGTAGGATTCTCCTGGGTGAAATTTTCTTTGTTAACTCTCTTTTTGTGGGCTTTCTCTCCTGGACGGGACTTCCTTTTCTCAGGCTTCCCCTCCTGGGTGGGGAAGCCTGATATCCCCTCCTGATATGATTTTTACTAATCATATCACATTCCCCACTACTGCTGTTCAATTTTTTTCTCAAACCCTTGAGGAAAAGATCTCTGGCTGCTCCTCCTGCAATAAGAGCAAATGGGTGACAGGGCTATGGAGTACCATGAGCTTTACAGTGTCTATCCTGGCCTTTAAATAGGCCATCAGGCGGTTTATGATACAGGGTCCCACTGTAACGATTAACAACAAAATTAATATAGGGCCTACCGCTGCAGTGACTAGGGTGGACAGCCAGGGTGACCATGAATACAGTGATTGATACCAGTTTTCAGGAGAGTCATGACGGCGTTTTTCTCCTTCCTTAAGTCTGGTTCTTACTGCAGCTAAGGTCTCCCTAATGACTCCAGACTTATTAGCATAAAAGCAACATACTTCCCCCAAAGCCATACATAACCCTCCCTGTTCCATAAATAGTAGAGCCAACCCTCTTTTATTTTGTAAGTGAATCAACTTGTTCTTCCAACTGGGCTACGGAATTTTATAAATCCTCTATGTCTACATCTATCTAGGCACTTAATTCCTTGAAGTTTTTATCCCCCACTATCAGGGTGGAGGCTCCTAGAGGAGCCGATCCAACTATTCCAGCTCCGACCAGCAGAGGGAATAGAATTGGAACTGCTTGACGTACTCTCAGACCTGCACTTTGTTCAAGATATTTCTGTCCTTCCTGCCCTCCATAGAAATAGACCTGAGGGCCAGGCGTGGTGGCACACGCTTGTAATCCTAGTACTTGGGAGGCGAAGACCAGAGGATCCGGGTTCACGGCCAGCTTCAGCTACTTAGTAAGGCCCTCTGCAACTTCGTGAGACCCGGTTTCAAAATAAAGTATAAAAAATAAGGCCAGGGGTAGAGCTTGGAGTTAGAATGCCCCTGGGTTCAATCCCCAGTACTGCAAAAAAAAAAAAATAAAAAATAAAAAATAAATAGACTTGAGGGAGGACATGGACCAGCACGCAAAGGTGTGCTTCTAATTGGAACTGGTCTGAGGGAACATGTTTTATAAGCCCATTCATACATGCCAACCAGGTATGCTCGGGGTCTCTATAAAAAGTCCTCTCTGTGGTGAATTGGTCTATTGTAGTGACATCTAAGCAGACACTTTCATAAGGATAGCCTTTTAATTCATTCCTAGGGGATACAAGACAGGAGCCTTGGCCTTGTAAATCACCCAAAGTGAGCTTTGGCAGATTCCATTCACAGTTATTTGCCTTATTGCTTTTTTTTTTTTTTTTTGCGGTACTGGGGATTGACCGCAGGGGTGTTCTACCTCAGTGCTATGCCCCCAGCCCTATTTTTTATGCTTTGTTTTGAAACCAGGTCTCACGAAGTTGCGGAGGGCCTCACTAAGGAGAGAGAGAGAGAGAAACAAGGAGAGAGAGAGCGAGAGCTGAGACTGGCCGCGAACCCGGATCCTCCGGTCTCCACCTCCCAAAGTACTGGGATTACAAGCATGCGCCACCACACCCGACTGCCTTATTGCTTTTAATGGACTGATTTGACACCACCCCTACATAGTAAGGAGGGTTTGGGCTTAGACAAAGCCAACAGTCCTTTCCTTTTTCTGGGTCAGAGGCATTTACCCAACTATGGATCCTTGTTATCAATTTGATTATTGGGGAGATATTTATTAGAGTCAAGGGTCTCTAGAGGGGGCTGGTATATAGCCAATGGGGTTGGCTGGGCCCACAACCCTGGGATCAATGGGGTGGTCTGTGGGCCACTTGTCTGAACCTCAGGGCCAATTGTTGTCTGAATCTGGGGTCTCCTGGGTATTGGCAGGTATTGCCCACTGTTTGGTCCTATGGGGTGGGGGTCTCAGGGAGAGTTTTCACTGTATGGTGAACTCGTCTCCGGGATCCCTTCCATGGGCATTGAGCCTTATTCCCCATGTCCTGCCTGAGGTCCAGTACTTATCACCAACTGCAGTCTAGGTTAGGACTGTGATTGTTAGAGGATTAGTTTCCTCTTGGGCCCCCATAACAAAGTGTTGGTGGGGTACCTTGTTCTACTCTTATATGAGGGTCCTCATGTTTTTCTGGAGTCTCAGTTTCACATCTCCACTTAGCACAGTAGTATTCCCCTTTTATGTTACATTTGGCTTTCCCATCTGCTGGCCAGACATAGAATTGTATCTTCTGCAGTTCTTTTTCTATTTTGTTGGCTCCACATCCTATGAATTTAATTCTCAAATCTCCCCACACTAGTGGTCTCGAGGTTATTAGTGAACATAGGTCTATTCTGAAGACAGGCTGACTATCCGTTACTATTTGAGAAATAACCTTTTCTCCCCCTGGCTTTTTAATTTCCCAAATCCATCTTGGGGGCTCATTGGATCCTGACCCCACAGTCAGACCAACAAGGTGTAGTCTTCCTATAAAGATTAGGAGCACACAAGCTTTACTCTCAAAGGGTGCCCTGGATCGCGGGCAATTTTTCCTCCCTGGAGCACCCTCCACCCAGGGGGAGAATCGTATGTTCAACTAGTTTAGCTATCTCTTCATCGTTATAGTGGGGGCTCGCTGGGAGCTCTGGAAGAGGGGTTATCACCCCCATGGTTGTGGGTTTTCCTGTAGGGACAGTCCCATCCTTTGCTGCCCTCATAGCTGCTTGGTCTGCAGCCCGATTTCCTCTAGCCTCAGGGGAGTCATCATTCCTGTGCCCTGGGCAGTGGATGATGGCCACCTTCTTTGGCATCCATAGGGCTTCAAGGAGTGCTAGGATTTCAGGAAGGTTTTTTATCTGCTTTCCTGCTGAGGTCAGTAGGCCTCTTTCTTTGTATATGGCACCATGTATGTGGGCAGTGGCAAAGGCATACCTGCTATCTGTATAGATGTTCACAGTCTTTCCTTCAGCCAGTCTCAGTGCCTGTGTCAGTGATGAGCTCAGCTTTTTGAGAAGTCCCTGGGTCTAAAGTCTGTCCAAGCTCCTCAGAGGGACTGACCACTGCTGCTCCAGTGTGTCAGATTCCATCTTCCACAAAGCTGCTCCCATCTGTGAAGAGGATCTGTTCTGCATCCTGGATGGGAACATCGGTGAGATCGGGTCTACTCCCCTGTAAGGCTTCCAAAACATTGCGGCAGTCGTGAGTCACAGCTATCTCCTCATCACTCTCTGGCAACAAGGTGGCTGGACTGTTTGGATCCTGTTTGGATAAACCTCAGCCTTGGCTGATGCAACAGCTGTACCTGTAACTGAGTCACTCCAGAGTTGGATAGCCACTTGTCAGGGGGTGCCCACAACAGAGTCTCTATGGAGTGGGGAACATGTAGGACAAGATCCTGCCCTAGGGTGAGTTTGTCTGCCTCCTTGACCAGAGAGGAGGTGGCTGCAATAGCTCGCAGGCAGGCTGGCCACCCGGATGCTACAGGGTCCAGTCTTTTTGAGAGGTACGCTACCGGGTGCTTCCAGGGATCCAGCATCTGGGTGAGCACCCCCTTTGCCACTCCATTTTTCTCTGCCACATACAACTGGAATGGTTTTTGGAGGTCAGGGAGAGCCAATGCTGGGGCTGATACCAGAACTCGTTTTAGGGCGTCGAAGGCCTGTTGCTCCTGTTCCCCCCACATCAGTGGAGTATCTCCTCCAGCTGAGTACAGTGGCTTTGCAATCTCTGTGAATCTCAGAAAACATAGCCTACAATAACCAGCTGCCCCGAGAAACTCCCTAACCTGTTGTTTGTTTGTAGGCTGAGGAATCTGGAGTATGGCCTCTATACGCCTTCTTGAGAGAGTTCGTTGGCCCTGAGAAAGTTTGTAGCCCAGATATGTAACCTGTTGAGAGCTTAATTGGGCCTTTTTGGCTGAAACTCGGTACCCCAGCTTTTCTAGCTCCTTCAGGAGATCTAGAGTCCCCTTCTTGCATTCTTCCAAGGTCTTAGTGGCCAGCAAGAGATCATCCACATATTGGAGCAATATAAGATTGGTGTGGGTGCTCTTGAAGGTGCCCAAATCTTGGCTTAAGTCCTAATCAAATAGGGTGGGGGAGTTTTTGAACCCCTGGGGTAGCCTTGTCCACATCAACTGACCTGTAGTTCCTTCCTCCGGGTCCATCCACTCGAAGGCAAAAATAGGTTGACTCACCAGGGCGACAGGTATGCTGAAGTAAGCATCCTTGAGGTCAAGTACTGAATAGAAGGTTTTGTCTGGTGGAAGACAGCTAAGCAAGGTATAAGGGTTTGGGACAGTTGGGTGGATGGTCTCCATCCACTTGTTTACCTCTCGGAGATTATGTACAGGTCGATAGTCCCCGGTTCCAGCCTTTCTTATGGGTAGCAGCGGGGTGTTCCATGGGGGCTGACAGGGAATGAGAATTCCTTTATCCTTGAGTCGCCAGATGTGGCAAGCAATTCCTTGGCGAGCCTGTAGACTGAGAGGATATTGCTTGACATGTACAGGCACTGCAGAACTAAGGAGCTGGATAATTATGGGTGGACAATGTTTTGCCAGACCTGGGGGATTTGTCTCTGCCCATACCCCTGGTGCACCTTGCAGTATTCCAGGAAGTCCAGGGAGGGAGCACTAAGAATGTTAATGGATTCTGGCATTAAGAGGTACTCTTCTCCTATGGGGTGGGTGACCATGAGTTTGATCGGAGCCTCCCCTGGCAGAGTTAGCTGAGTCTTATCTCCCTGGAACACTATAGTAGCTTGCAATTTTCGAAGCAAATCTCTTCCCAACAAGGGAAAAGGGCAATCCAGTATAACCAGGAAGGAGTGTGTCACAATCCCCTTTCCGAGGTCTGAGATTTTGGAGGTGGAGATTTTGGAGGTGGGAAAGATTTAATCTTTCCCAGTGCTCCCTGGATCTGAAGGTTTTCCTTAGACAGAGGCCCCTTGGGTTTCGTTAGGACTGAGGAAGCAGCTCCAGTGTCCACTAGGAACTTAACAGGTTCCCCCCCACCTTTAATGTCACCACAGGTTCACGGGGGGCTTCTGAGGCCCAGCCCTGTCATTCTGTGAGGTTCAGGATTGGGGTTTCCTGCTTTCTCTCTTCCAATGCCCTATCCCCTTGCGATAAGCACATTGGTTTTTACCCAGGGGAGGTCTCACTCCACGGATCTTTGTCTCTCAGTGTGAGGCCCAGGGTTGGTGGCTGCGACTGCCACAATGACAGTTTGCTTTACTCCACTTTTGGTCTTCTCCTTCACTGTCCCTATTCTGAAACACCTTTTGGGCTATTTCAACCAGTTCAGATATGAACTTTCCCTCAAATCCCTCTAATATTTGAATCTTTTTCCTAATATCCAGGGCAGACTGGTAGGAGAATGCAATATTAATTATTCATCTATTTTCCCGAGCTTCTGGATCTAAAGGGGTGTAGGTCCGATAGGCTTCCATCAACCTCTCCAGGAAAGCTGATGGGGATCCCTTCTCATCCTTAATTATCTCATTTACCTTGGCCATATTGGTAGGCTTCCTGGCTGCAGCTCGTACCCCACTGAGCAGAGCTTCGCGGTACCTGGCTATCACCTCCTTACCTGAGTCAGAGTTATAATCCCAATTTGGACGAGTTTCTGGCACCACCCTCTCCACACGGACAGGGTCAGTAGTGGGAGCCCCATCTTGGTCCAAAACAGTACGACATGCCCCTTGTCGGATTCACTCATGCTCTTCAGAGGTAAAAAAGGACCTGGAAAACCTGTTGACAGTCATCCCAAGTGGGTTGATGAGTAAAGAAAATGATTACGAGGAGATGAACAAGCGCCTGAGGTTTCTCAGAAAATGGGGGGGGGGTTACATCTTCCAGTTATAAAGGTCAGCAGTAGAAAACGGGGTGTAGATGAGACAACCCTGGGTCTGGTCATCGCTTGTACCTGGTACCAGTTGGAGGGGAAGGAGATAGGGGATATTAGAAAGCTGAGTGGTAGCAGCAGCCGCAGGCAACGGGAGGTCAGACTGACCATAAGAGGATCCTGAATGAGCGTGGGAGGGCTAAGCAGAGGCTGGGAGGAGGACGGTGGAGAGGGAGGAGGGGTGGTAGGAGCAGGAGGGTAGAGGGGTGGAAGAACAAAGGGGGACTCAAGCGGATCTGGGTAGTCTTCCTGGAGGATGGCCAGCTTCATATCAGCGTCTTTGGACTTCTTTCCTTTTACCTGTTGGGGTTCGGTTAACAAGATAGAAATGTGACCTAGCTTTTTGACCCATGAAGGAGGGTCTGCGGCTAAGTCTATCCAAGTATTGATGTAGGGGATTTGGTTAGGATGACCAGGCTTGGAAAAGATGACCTGTTGCACGGGATAGAGATTGGGTAAAAGAGCCTACAGTTGGCCAACCTGTGCCCAAAGAGGGCCACTCTAGCTCACACAGAGTTTGCATTTGTCCCTTTGACACTGTATACCCATTGCGATGAGCTCATTTCTGAAACTCAGAAAAATGTGATAGCAAGACTTCCAAAGGAGTTAGAGGAGAAGAAGAAGCCTGACCCATGTTGGAACTGGTGTTTCCTTTTCTTTTTTTTTTTTTTAATCCCAGTTGGGGGAACTCAGGGACTGAGGGTTCACCTAGGTCCAGTCCCTCTAGGAGTTGTCGGACAGATACTTGCTCCTGCAAGCCGAATCAGCGTTCCGCCTCCGCAGCCCAAGTGGACAAAGGTTTTTCCCCCATCCCTCTGAGCTACTTCAATCAGGAATGGAGAACAACAGGAATGCCCCCCCCCCGTTATTTCCCCCTCCGACCCTGGGGTGGGGGTATATCTGTTAAAATGAATCCACAAAAGTTAGTTACAGATCTTAAAACCCTGGCATGCAGCCCCTTTCTCTCCTGTCCACCAGCAAGAAACCAGAGGTGTAGCGTAAGGGATGCCAATGAAAGAGAGACAAATCACAATGTAACAAACTGAAAGTAGAATGCTTTCGACCCTAGTCCAATGCGGGGGGTTATGGCCCCCAAACCCACTGAGAAAATGAAGATCACAATAAGAAAGATAAGAATCCAAACGTTAGTGCACCATTCAAGAGTTAGAGAAGCAGCACCCATGGAGAACAAAAGAACAATTACCTAAAACAGAAAAAAGGAACCACCATGTACGAGACCACAGAGTAAACAACAAGTACAACCACAAACACTAAGACCAACCACACAAACCCCGGGAATCAGAACCAGAACCTACGAGGCTGGGGACGTCTCCCGAGCCCCTGGAGATCAAGGTTAGCGACTGCGTCCAGTCAACCTCAGTCTCCCCAGGGAAAAAGTCGCGACTCATGAGAACAGATCCCTCCAGAGGGTACCAGATGCCTCTTGCCAAATGTTGAGTGGTTAAGTGGAGACAGGCAGCCACCAAGTGACTACCGGGGCTGAGGAACTTCCTCTAAGTCGCTGCCCCCTGAAAGCCCCTCAATGCTGGCTATCCCACTCTGGGCTGCCGCCCAAAGTCTGAGTGTGGTCTGAATCTCGCGGGGGCCTCCAGATGTAAAACCATGTGAAGAACTAAAGATCCATGACCACTTATCTCATCTAGGGTCAAGAAGCCTTTATTCAGCCGGTGGCTACCACTCCCTACAAAGACCGAAATGGTAGCCCCTTCCTCGGGTCCCCTTCCCCTTTTTATAGTGAGCCCACCAGTTCCAGAAGCCGAGTCCACAGGTCATATTGAATTAGCCAACTACAGGGGTCCTCTCCTTATTTGGAATGAAGATAACAGACTGGGTTCATGAGGGTTTTTTTTTTTCTTTTCATGGGCTTCTCCTGGGTGAAACTTTTCTTGTTAACTCTTTTCATGGGCTTTCTCTCCTGGGCGGGACTTCCTTTTCTCAGGCTTCCCCTCCTGGGTGGGACATTCTTTATTAGCTTTTTACTAATCATATCACAGGAGACCACCCAGTGTGGCCACAGGGACTTGCGGGGTCTGACACTGTGTGATTTCCTCGGCAGAGGTGAGAGTGGGGTCTGCTGTGAGACATGGTAGACACGTGGATAAGCAGACAGTCCCTGATGACATTTGGGTGGGACAGACTTGTAGCCCGCGGGTCACAGCACCCATATAGAGTCCCTGGGGATCACCACAGGACACACAGCTGTGGTACCTGGGGAAAAATTGGACCAAACCAGCCCTCTCTGTGGAAAGTGTGGAGTTCCGTGTTTGCACAGAAATGGGTCAAAGTGACATCCGCCACTTCTGTAGGCAAACAGAGACACAAGCCCAGGGCCACCTGCTGGTGACACCTGCCATAGGTATAGACAGAGACAGACATAGGGACAGCCCAAGTGGAGAATGTGGAGACCCACGCTTGCAGTGAGAGGGGCAATAGCGGCACTGGTCACCTGCACAGGTAGTGAGAGGCACCAGGCAAGGGTCCCAGTCACTGAAGGAGACCAAGAATAGGGCCTGCAAATGGACTGAGCAAGTGAGAATAACCATTCAGTAAAGGCTATTCACCTTTAAGGCTCACCTAGTAGCAACTATCTACCTCCAGGATAAGAAACGATAAAGGGAGAGAGATTAGACATAGGAAACCTACAGAGTGAGAGAGAGCTACCAAAAGCAACAAAGGTATAAACATAAAAAACTTGAAATCATGAAAAGGAAGAATAGCAAAGAAACAATGACCTCCCACAACCCCATAGCAACAGAACCTGCCAACACAGAAGTGCAAAGATTGCCAGAAGGGCAATTCAGTACTTTAATAGTAGAAATGATAAGATTTCCGAAAAGAATCCAGAGAAAGCCTGAAAGCAATGAAGGATCAAATACACAAAGAATCTGACACCCTGAACAGGAATAAAAAAGAAGCTCTGAAGGAAGTAAAGGATGCAATAATTGAAATGAAGGCATCAGTACAGACCATCAACAATAGACTAGACAACATGGAAAACAGAATCTCACTCTTAGAAGATGACCTCTCCAAAAATGATCGCATACTATATAAATTGGAAAAAACAGCCGGGCGTGGTGGTGAACGCTTGTAATCCCAGTACTTTGGGAGGCAGAGACCGGAGGATCCAGGTTCCCGGCCAACCTCAGCGAGCATGCGCGCGCGATCTATCTATCTATCTATCTATCTATATCTCCTCTCTCCTCTCTCTCTCTCTCTCTATCTAGTGAGGCCCTCTGCAACTTCGTGAGACCCGGTTTCAAAAAATAAAGCATAAAAAAAAATAGGGCCGGGGGCGTAGCGCGGAGGTAGAACGCCCCTGCGTTCAATCCCCGGTACCGCAAAAAAAAAAAAAAGAAAGAAAAAGCAATTCAACAGCATAAATTGGACATTGAAGAGATCTCAACCAGTCTTAAAAGAGCAAACCTAAGAATAATAGGCATAGAAGAGGGAATAGAAGCTGAAACGAAAGGAATCAATAATCTATTCAGAGAAGTATTATTAGAAAATTTTCCAAACATAGACAAAGAGGTTGACACACAGGTACAGGAAACATATAGGACCCCTAATAGACAAGATCAGAGAAGAGGTTCACCACGCCACATAATAATCAAATTGACCAATGTAGAGGCCAAAGAGAGAATCCTAAAGGCAGCGAGAGTAAAAGACCAAGTAATATTCAGAGGCAAACCAATAAGCACTCCTGACCTTCCAAACCAAGTCATGAAAGCCAGGAGGGCCTGAAGCGACATAATCCACACTCTGGAAGAAAACAACTTCCAGCCAAGATTTATCTACCCAGCAAAGATATCTATCAATCAAATTTGATGGTGAAATAAAAACATTCAATGCCAAACAGAAGCTGAAAGACTTTATGTCTTCCAAACCAGCACTAGAGAAAATACTCAAAGAGATTAATTACAAGGAAGAAATAATAAGGAAATGGAAGAACCAGAGAAAGTGATTTCCATCAAACAAACAACTAGGCAAAGAACAACCACTACCTCAAACAGAAATTAAAACTCAAAATGTTAGGAATTAAAACCCATCTCTCACTAATCACGTTGAATATAAATGGCCTCAACTCCCCAATCAAAAGACATAAGGTGGCAAAATGGATTAAAAATCACAATCCATCTATATACTGCTTGCAAGAAACACACTTTACAAGTAAAGATACGCACAAACTAAAGGTGAAGGGATGGAGAAAGATAATCCATGCTAATGGAACTCGAAAACAAGCAGGAATAGCAATTATGATATCAGACAAATTGGACTTCAAACCTAAACTTATCAGAAGAGACAAAGAAGGCCGGGCGTGGTGGCGCACGCTTGTAATCCCAGTACTTTGGGAGGCAGAGACCAGAGGATCCGGGTTCGCGGCCAGCCTCAGCTCTCTCTCTCTCTCTCTCTTTCTCTTTCCCTCTCTCTTTCTCTCTCTCTCTACTTAGTGAGGCCCTCTGCAACTTCGTGAGACCTGGTTTCAAAATAAGGTATAAAAA
>PVJS01025559.1:0-27721 GCA_004027185.1 Glis glis
AATTACTGTCATAAACAATGTGTATATGTGAGATTATACCAACATCATTCTCAGTGCTACATGTGGGGGGGAGGCGGGGGGGGGAAGCGGGGGGGAGGGACACCAAGAGCTGTGTGCATGTATGTTAACACCAAACTGATACTCATTGTGAAGTGAGACTACAATGCACCAATAAAAAAAAAAAAAAAAAAAAAAAGAAGTGCGCCTATAAAGGAGGAGGGGCTAAGAGAGAAGCGCTGATACATGTTTTTGGACTAAAGGGAAAGAAACAATAGAGGCAAGAGAGAAGGGGCCATCTCTTGTCCAACTCTTGGGCATTGTGTTTTCTGTATCCTTCTGTCCAAGAGATGGGCAAGAGGCAGCCCAAGAGCTTCTGTATTAAGGAGCATCGTGAGCCGGGCGTGGTGGCGCACACTTGTAATCCCAGTACTTGGGAGGCTGAGACCGGAGGATCTGGGTTCGCGGCCAGCCTCAGCTACTTAGTGAGGCCCTCCACAACTTAGTGAGACCCTGTTTCAAAATAAAGAATAAAAAAAATAGGACCGGGGTGTAGCTCAGAGGTAGAATGCCCCTGGGTTCAATCCCAGTACTGCAAAAAAAAAAAAAAAAGAAGCATCATGATCGACACCTTTTTTTTCTAACTAAGCTGGAGGGGAGTGTGGCTGCTGAGAGTGGGGCCGGGTGAGGACCAGGCGCTCTGACCAGGTCAGGGTGATTGGTCCAGCCAGTGAAGAGAGTGGGCAGCCGGGAGGAGGCAGAAGGGCCCCGGCAGCGGAGGTCCTGAGGGGTGGAGTCCCCATGGGGCCCGGGTCTGGGTGCAGGGCAGGGGAGGTGACGCTGAGCTGTTCGGGGCTTGGTCCTGTGTTCCACGATCACGCCTGGACTTGTCAGACTGTGTGTCCTGATTCCTGAGTGGAAGAATATGCTGCCTGCTGGCTCAGTCAGGACTCAGCGGGAAACAGATGGCGTGCTCAAATTGGGCGACTTAAGGAGAGTTTGTGGAAGGTCTGTTTACAAAGGTGTGGGCAGGGTGTAGGGAAGCACAGGGACTGTGCTGTTCCCCGGGCTTGTGCAGGGCTGGGGGTGGGAGTGCCGTTTGTGTATCATCACCCTAGAGCTGAAGGTACCTGGGGAACCCCGAGAGAGCCCTGTGGAGGGGGCTGGCTGACAGATAAAACCTTTGCTCAAGCAGCAGGGAAGAGTCAGAGAAATAAACACCCCAACCTCGCTCTCCTCCTTCCCTCCAATCTCCTGCTGGGCTCCCCATTGGCTGACCCCAACAGGAAGTCAAGGGGCAAAAGACCCCATTTATTAAGGGAAGCAAGAGTGGAGGGAACAGAGCAGGGTGGACAGGGGCAGAGAGTGGAGCTGGAGAGACCAGCGCAAGACACAGAGCCAGCCAGCCTCTGCCCTACCTGTGCAAGAGGACGCAGGCTCATTCGGGGGTCCCCAGAGGGCTCAGACATCCAAGGTGTGTCTCTGTGTACGTCAGGAGGAGATGGTATGATGTGGGGGGACAGGAGACACTTCTCATCCATATCACAACTCCCCCACTCTCCTCGCACTCCCCAGCACCTGATTTCTCTCTGGCGGCTAAGTGGCAGTACTCCTGTTTAGAAAAAGATAGTGATAAGATTCTGTGATTAGGAGGTAGAGGGTGGGAGTCTGGGAGAGAGAGGGGCAAAAAAAAATGCTACAAGGGGTCAGAACCTCTGGGACTCAAGAGACAGCCAGATAGACAGGCAGATGGACCAGGGACCACCCCACCCCCACACACACACATTGACCCTTGTCCAGCTTCTTGTCCCATCAAGTACAATTGAGTCAAAGGTGCTAATAGATCCCTGAGAAAGATAGATGGAGTAATCAGGGTAAATGAAATTAACATGCACAGGGTAATCAACACTCATTAAGCCAATTTAGTCAAGTGATGACCTCAGTCAGCTTTTATTTAATCATATACTTAAATGTCAAATCAATATGCAAATCTCACCCAGGCCTTTTCCAATTATAACCCATTAAAACTTTCAAGTAAATCAATGCAGCCGAGCAGGGTGGGCGGGTGAGGTGGAGACGTGCAGGGTCCTGGATGGACGCCTGGACAACAGGCCTTGGTCCAGTACGCTCCCTCCACACCTGCTCCCAGGACCCTCATCCCAGCCTCACTGTCTCCCCGGAGCTAATCAGGTCCCATCCCCAGGCCCACCCCATGGCCTTAAGGCAAAACGGGCTGGCTCTCTCCCTGAAAGTCATGTCCCACTGTCACCCCCTTCCCACCTCCTGAGCACTTTGTCTTTGCAACCAGTATTGGGCCCTCTTAGCTAGACATCAATTTCCCCAGTTCACAAATGACCCAAGGGAAGTTCAGAAAAGCCTGTGGCTTCTCTTAAGTCAGGGGTTCCGCATAGGAAAGGGAGTTTGGAGGCAGGACCCTGAGGCCATGCCCAGCCTGGAGGCCAGTCCGCCCCCCACATTTAGGCCACAGGGGAGGAAAGAGAAGAAGGCAAGGCTGTGAAGAGCCCCAAGACTGAGCAGGCCACAGCCCTCAGCCCTACCCACTCTGCTCATCCATCCCGGTCTAAAAGACTGTGTCCAATTTGGTTCTCTGGCCCCAGGCCTGTGGAAAAAGAAATCATATCAAGACTGTCTTGGATTATTCTTTTTTTTTTTTTTTGCGGTACCGGGGATTGAACACAGGGGCGTTCTACCTCCGCGCTACACCCCCGGCCCTATTTTTTTATACTTTATTTTGAAACCGGGTCTCACGAAGTTGTGGAGGGCCTCATTAAGGAGAGAGGAGAGAGAGAGAGAGAGAGAGAGAGAGCGCTGAGGCTGGCCGCGAACCCGGATCCTCCGGTCTCCGCCTCCCAAAGTACTGGGATTACAAGCATGCGCCACCACGCCCGGCTGTCTTTGATTATTCTCATCCCATCTACCTCTGCTGCTGGCAGCTATGTAATGCTTGTGAGACAAGAATCAGACACAAAGAGATCGAGTCCCACAAAAAGGGAAAGAGGCGAAGAACGGGCCTACTCCCCAGATTCTCGCCAGGCGCCACCCTCTGTGCTTCTTGTACAGTGACTGTGTGTTAATCTTACTGCTCCCCTCCCATAGATAAAAACGGGAGCAGGATCAGAGAGGATGGTAATGACCCTGAGACTGCACAGTGAGTGACTGGAAGATTTGGAAATGAAAACCAGGTCTTCCTGAATCAAAGCTCTCAAATTCTACAAGTCATCCATGCCTGGGGAAGTCCAGGGACCTGTATACATTGGCCCTTTCCTAGGGAGACACATCACCAGCCTGTGCAGGCAGGCCACTGGACTAGGGGCCTGAGTCCTGGAGCTAATACAAAGACTTCTGGGAAGCAGCCTCAGCCCCTGCCTGGCCCGGGAGGCCCAGCCTCAGGCTGGTACAACAGAAATGACAGCAGCTCTCACAACCTGCTTCCTGGGCCAGCCAAGAGCTGGCAGGTCACACCTGGAAGGGTCTGACCCAGATCGAAGATGTGTCCCTGGGGACATGCGCGGTAATTGGCTTGCGCGTGGCTCTGTGGTGTCAGGGAAACGACCACTGAAGAATGACTGGGAGGGTCATTGACGCGGCTGTGAAGGAGACAACTCTGGTGACTGCAGTGGTCTCTGGGCCACCTGCCTGCGGCCCTGACTCCTCCCACGGGGGCAGATGGGAGGCCTCCGACTGAGTAAGAGGAGAGGCAGGAACACACTAGCCCACTAACTGGAGCCCCTGGGCCACGGCTGGAAACCTCAGATGGAGAAGGGCCAGCCCTGTGTGCCCCGTTCAAGGTGGGGTCAGAAATAGCCTGGTGGCACCTGCTCCTCTGGCCCTAGAATAACAGGGGGACCACGTGTCCTGGTTTGCCCGGCACTTTCCTGATGCCCACACTGGAAGCCCGAGACTCAGGAGCCCCCTCAGTTCTAGACAAACCCAGGAGGCTGGGCCCCCTGCAGATGAGCCGGCTGAGCTGCCCACGGGAGAGAAGGGCATCCGCTGTCCATCCTCCAACCGGCAGCTCCGGCCAGACTCTGGTCACTGCTAAGAGTTTTACAACCCAAAGGCAGAGGAAGCCAGGAGAGGAATAACAGGAAGGAGAGTGATAGCTGGAGAGAGATGATCATGAGTCAGGGCCTGCCTCGGATCACTGTGCTAGGAGCATTGAAATATATTATCTCATTTAATCCTCGAAACAGGTTATTCCTGTTGTGTATATAGATGAAGAGGCCAAGGCCAAGGCCAAAGAGCTCACAAGAGTAGCTACTTTCCTGAGAGACTTTCACCAATAAGCCAGCGCCCAGGAAGCAGAAGTGAGAAGCACCAAGGGGCTTGGCCATACCAGCCCCTGTGGGCTGGAAAGGACAAAATTTTGAAGATTTTAAGGCAATTTCCTCGTTGAGAGAGGCAAACTCTTGTCTAGGTCTTCAAAGGGGAATAGGAATGTCACGGTCAACCAGTGCCTGAAGGAAGTGGCTGAGATCATTCCCTCCTGGGTCGTCACTAAGTGGCTTCCTGCCCACCCCCAGGCCGACACATGCACACTGCTCAGCTCTTCCAGCTCCTGTGACATGTACTCCTCTCGTTCTGCAATGGAGCATTTCTTGAGCACCTACTGCATGCCAGGCATTGTTCTGGGCATTGGTGCACGGCCATGCCAGAGGGAGGCAGACGAGGACCCTGCTTTCATGGCATTTAGAGTGTGGCAGAAGAGAAGACGCTGAGCCAGTGTTTCCAGCTCCACTCTCTCCCACCAATGACTCCGAATTTGTATCTCTAGCCCAGACCTGCTCGCCAGATGCACGTTTTCTACTGCTTCCTTAATATCTACATTTGCATTTCTTTTTTTTTTTTTTTTTTTTTTTTTTTACATTTGCATTTCTAATGGACATTTTAAACTCAACATCTCTAAGGCAAAATGAGTCTGCACCTTCCCCCTCCACAAAACCTGTTTCTACTCCTTCTGCAGAAACCTGGAAGTCATCCTACATTCCTCTCATTGTGCATGCACGCACACACAACCCAAGCCATTGCCAAGTCCTTCTGGTCCTGATGTTAAAAAAAAAAAATCCCAACGTGAGCGCTTCTTCCAGCCAGGAGCTCCTGCAGCTCCTGCCCTGATCAGAGCCACTGTCATCCCACTCTGGGACCGGACCCTCTCCTATCTAAACTAGCCTCCTGACTGCTCTCCCCGCCTCCACGGCTCACCCCTCCACAGTCCAGTAGCTACATCACAGCCCGAGTGACCTTTCTCAAACTCTAAATCAGATCGTTTCTCTCCCCTACTCAGAACCTTTGACAACAAATCCCGCTCAGATCCCTCCCTCCATCCTGCCGTCTCTGTGCTTCTTGAAAGGGTTTCCTCCTCTCTCCCTCGCTCCATTCCCTCTCCTCCCAGTCCCACCACCAGCCACTGCAGCCTGGCCTCTGAAACTGCTCTCAGCATGGCGACCTGGTCCCCTGGTCCCATCCAAGCTCACTCCAATCTCCTGGGTCCTCATCCTCCCTCCCACTGTGCCCACAATACTGCTGACCGTCCATTTCCTTCCTAGGGTTTCCAGCTCCACCCCAGTGCTCCTCTCTCCTGAGTACTCCACCTCTACCACCTTCTTGGACTCTCCTTCCTCCAGCCACTCCATAAATGGTGGGACTCCCCAGGTTCAACACTTGGCTCTCTTTTCTGCTTATTGTAAATACTCTCATCTGCTTTCACTAATTTATCACTAATTCACTGTCACTAATTCTGATGGTTCGTTGTCAGGTTCTTCAGCCTACACTCAGGCCCCCGTATCATTTTCTCTTGGCATAGTGCTGCAAACCAGCACATCAAAGCTTGTCATTACCATACCACTTCATCTGTACGTGCACCCTGGTCCAATCCAATTTCCAATGCCTAAAATATTGGCATCATCCAAATTTCCTCTCTCCTTCAATCGCTCTGTCTAATTTGCAACTTGGCTTTGTTGTCTAATCTGCGTGCTGTGTGGTACTTGTACGGCCCCCTCCTGCCCTGGGAAAGGGCCTCGCCACCTCTCACCTGCCTGCAGGCTCCCCTCCTCCAATCCACCCCCAATGTCTCAACACCGAAGAGGTTTCCTACAGAGCAGAACTGGCCACGTCACTCTCCTCCTTTGAACCCTTCGTCAGTGTATCAATTATTTACTACTGCATAACAAACAACCCCAAAACTCAGCAACTTAGTAACTCTGTCGTTGATTATTGTGGTTCATGCATCTGGGGGTTGGTTGGAGTCTGTTGACCTTGGCTGGGGTCACTCACGGTCTGCAGGTAAGCTGGGGACTTGACTCTGTTCTGGGGCTTGTTGGACCAGAAGAAACGTGCAGGGTCTCTTGATACCTAGACTTAGAAGTGACACACAGTCAATTTGCATCATTCTATTGTCCAAAACAAGACACATGGCTGAACTAGTATCATGAAGTGGGAAAATACACCGTGCCCTTGATGGGAGGATTTGCAAAGTCACCTATCAATGGGCATGGGGCGTGCTGGAGATTTAGGGCCATCCATGCATCTCATTATGACAGCTTCATGCTGCTTGTGGGGCCGTCTCAACTCCTTGACATGAAGCCTCTCTGTGAGCTGCCCCTACCACCTCTCCAGTCTCATCTCGCACTAAAGCTCCATCCACTCTAACTTCTCACAGTTCCCCAAATATGCCTGTCACTTCATGTGCCACTTCACATCCTTGTCACTGCCCCTGTTTTTCTTTGTTCCCAAAGCCCTCTCCACTCACCCCTTCCTACCATTGTCCATCCAGGGAATCCTTACTGTTCCTCAAACTCTGACTCAGCAAGCCATTCCTCCTTGGGGAGGCTTCCTGGCCCCCAGGGTGGGTTACAGCCTCTGTCCTCCCCTCCCCCTCTCACTGTGCCTTATCACAACCCTCACCCCTACGCCAAGGTGCCCCTTTGCTCCCCTAGATGTCAAGTACCTTAGGGCAGTGTATCGGTTCACTATTGCTGCTGTAACAAGTTGCCCCACGCTTAGTGGCTTAAAACACCAGTTTATTCTCTCACAGCTCTGGAGGTCACAGGTCTGACATCCATCTCACTGGGGTGTAGAGCCCAGGTGCTGGCAGAGCTGCCTACTTCTGGAGCCTCTGAGGGGTGGATGCTTCCATGCCCTTCTCAGAATCTAGTGGCGGCCTGTGTTCCTTGGCATGTGGCCTCCTCCCCCATCTTCGAAAAGTGAGAGCATTGATCACTCAGGGTCTGTTCACATCTCCTCCTCCTCCTCCTCCTCCTCCTCCTCCTCCTCCTCCTCCTCCAGGCCAAAGGAGCCTTGTGATGGCACTGGGTCTGCCCAGCCATCCAGGACAATTTCTCCATCCCAAGCTCCCTAACCTGATCACATCTGCAAAGCTATTTTTCCATGGAGAGCCAGACTCACAGGTTCCAGGGACTAGGGCGTGGATAGGGCCACCCAGGGCCTTTGTTCAGCCCACCGGAGGCAGTTTCCATGTTTGTTCTGGCCTCTCCTCCATCTGCCTCAGGACCTGGCACATGATGGTGGCACCACACACTGCCAAATGGAACGGTGAATGAGTGAGAGAATGAATGCAGTGCCGGAGTGGCCGTGGAGGTGACAAGGTCACCAACCAGCTGGCAGCAAGGTCAGCAGTAAAAGCTGAGGCTCCCGAAACTCCTTCCCCCACACTCAGCATGACAGAATATTCTCTGTAATAAATAAGAGATCAAACTCGGCAACTCTGTGCGATGCCAGAGCCAGGCTGCCCGAGCTAAAAAGGAAGCCGACTCCTCCCTGGGACTGCAGAGACGGAGCCACGCGCCCACTGCCTGGCAGCTTAACCCCTGCTCCTCACCCGTGCTGGATCCGCGTGGACATTCACCCTGTCCCTCTGTTGCTCAACAGAACTACAGATGCTACTCTGCTAGTCACATGAAGGACAGTTCCTGCCCCCAAGGGGATGCTGGTCCAAGTTCCTTTTGAACGTCTCTGAAATGGCCCATTCGGAGCCCAAAGCTGACTTCCAGACACGTTGGAGCCCACAGGGGCGTTGTTTCTTACACTTTCTGAACTCTTCCTGGGAAAGCCCATCTACTCATTCAAAGAACACTTGAGCACCAGTGACATCTGTATGGACCACTGGGGGCTGTCCCCAAGAGCTGCCCCCTGGCCACTGACCGACATTCCCCACAGGACCTCTGTGACTATCACCCTTACCCCAATCATTTCCTGCCATGTCTAATGCTGCAGAGAAGTTGGGAGGGTGCCCCAGAAGGGGGTGGCCACTGAGAAGTCATGAGTGATTCACACCAGAGAGGTTTGGGGCCAGGTGGCAGGGGGGGAAGCCAAGCTGTAGCCGATTAAGGATAGCATGGGCAGGGAGGATATTAAAAAACTATAACAATTAATTATTTAATTAGCTCTTACCATGTACCAGACTGCACTATGGGCTTAACATGGATGATCTCATTTAGTCTAACTAAACATGCCTGTAAGGTAAAGATTATTAAGCCAACTTTACAGATGAAGCAACTGAGACACAGAGAAACAAACGGATTTGCCAAAGCATACAGCTGCCAGTAGAGCCAGGATTGGAATTGACATCTAGACTGTTCCTCCAAGAAATCTGACCATGAAGGAAGGATGTAAGGAAGGAGATGCTATATTCAAGGAAGCTGTTTCCTAAGAACATGAGCATGTTTGCACGTAGAGGTGCTCCTTGACTGGCAATGGGGTTATGTCCCAATAAACCCATCGTAGGTGGAAAATAACATAAGCTGAAAATGCATCTAATGCAACTGACCTACCACCGATAATAACTTAGCAACAGGGTATCTGCAGACTGTTGGCTGTTTCCCTTGTGATCTATGCTCACTGTTGCTGCACCCAGCAACAGAAGAGAGTATCATACTGCATCTGACTAGCTGGGGGAAAGATCAAAGCCCAAAACTGGAAGTATGGCTCCTACTGAATGTGTATCACTTCCATACCATTGTAAAGTTGAAATATCAGAAGTTAAACCATTGTAAGTCAAGGACTGTGTGCAAAATAACAGACTGGAAATGCACAGACAGGCAGGGGCTCTCCTGATGATGGGGAAGGTCCCAGGACCTAGGTGGGGGCCAGGCCCAGGAGAGGCGGAGAAGGTGATGGTGACCCAGAGGCCCATGCGGTGGTCAGCCGGCCTGGGGACAGTGCTGGGTCAGAGGCAGGTGGCCTCATTCTTCACCATTTCCAAGTGGGCCTCATACTCTCTTGCTAGATCCTCACAACACACTAAGAATGAGTCTCAGGGGTTTGTAGAGGTGGCACATCTTGCCCAAGGGCTGGCAGAGCTGGAACTCAAATCTACTTGTTGCACCAACACTTCTCTGTCCCATGTTGGATCCTGTGCAGAGTAGGGCATGATGACTCAGTCACAGGAGCCCCACAAATCAGTGTCAAGAAGCCATCCTCTTCTCTGAGAAGGAGTTTTTCACAGATGAGATATGAAATCCCTGAGCAGTTCAAGGGCTCAGACCCAAACCCAGCTCAAAGTAGAGCATGTGACTGCTCCAGTGACCCCACCTCCTGCATGCACTTTGCAGTCCGTAAAGCCTTCTACCCCTTATTCTACTCTTGGGAGGCATGAGTATCCCCACTAAATGCCCAAAGTCAGGAAGCCCTGATATGCAAGAGGCAGGACTCAAATCTGACTCTAAGGTCAGTGCTCATTCCAGTGACTATGTGTTTTAATAAGCTATTTCATTGCTATGACTGAAATACCTGACAAGCACAACTTAGAGGAGAAGAGGTTTGTTCGGGGCTCACATTTACAGAGGTCAGGCCATGATCAACCAGCTCCAAGTCAGGAACTGCAGCAGCATGCCTCAGGGCATGGAGGAGAAGGAAAAGCAGCTCTCACCTCATGAAGGCCAGAAAGCAGAGAGTGGAGAGAGGAGGGGTTCAGGGACAGAGACAGTCCCTGAAGTCACTACCCAGCAGTCCACCTCCTCCAGCCGCAGCCCAGCTCTGAATCTGGCTGCATTGTCTAACACACAACCTTTTCAGGGAGACATTTTAAATCCAAACCATAACACTGTGGGTCCCTGAGAGATGTATTAAGACAGTGAGTGGTGAGAGACCAGGCTCTGCTCAGGAAGGGGCACTGCAGAACCCAGACCGTGGAGATGCAGCTGCCCTGGGTGAAGGTGGAGTTGACCAAGACCAGCTGGAGCCCGACAGGCGTGGGTTTGAATTGCGGGTTTCTCGCCCACTCCCTGCGTGGCCTCCAGCAGGTCACTCCATCCTTCTGAGCCGCTGTTTCTTCCTACATAAAGAGGATCACTGCGATCTCTGAGGATGAGGCGCCTTGTGAAAGCTCCAGGTATACACTCACCTGAGCCAGTGGACTCCTGCAAATTGTTGAGTTTCTCCCTTTCCAAATGTGGACCACGTGGTGTGCATAAGTGAATTTAAACCCAAGTTCAAAGACACCGGAGGGACATTGAAGTCAGGGTTTGAGATGGCATACTGGCAGGGTCTCCAGGTGTACACAGCTAGCTGTGATTGAGGGAGCATCCAGCCAGCTCAACATTTCAATTCAAAGCTGAAAGGTGGACCCAGAGACCTCCCTGCAACCCAGAAAGGTCAGGGAGACACTTCTAGGAAGACACGGCCATACTTGAGAGCGTCTGAAGGCAGGAGTGAGAAGATTGGCCTGGGGAAGGGGGACAAGGGTGGTAGGAAGGAAGCCCAGGACCCAAAGTCCTGATGAGGCTCTGTCTTAGCTTAAGAAGGTCTCCTGCCCACAGGGCCAGCATGTCGGGGAGACACGGATCCTGGGATTTTCCTGGAGGGGCTGCTTGCCCTTGAGTCCCACCTGTTCCCTGGCCCTCCCCTAGGCCACACTCCTCTTCCCCTTCTCGGTTTCTGGGCTCAGAGGGTGAGACCAGGGGGAATGGACCCAGGAACCCAGCTCTGATGCAGCCACCAAGGAGACAGAGCCCAGAGAGGGGCTGGAGAGGAAGAGGAAGAGGAGGCATGCTGGGCCTCCAAGCGCACACTTGTCCACTCACACGCAACAGATACTTATGGGCATCAGCACTGGGAGTAAAAAGATGGGCGGAAGCAGACATGTTCCCAGTCTCAAGGGATTAACAGCCAAGGGAAGGACATGCTTGACTCAGAGAATCAGAGAAGTAAACGAGAAGCGATGGTAATAATCCCTGCTGGCGCATGGACTCGAGAGTATGTATGACAGGCACTGACCATCAGGGACTCGGGCTTCCTGAAGGGAGCAGCTTATGGCCTGAGAGGGTGGGAGGCCCAGTGGAGTTGTCCACAGGAGAATGGATGGAGAACCCAGGCAGGGGGACAGGGCCATGGCTGGGTAGCGGAGCTGTGGATCTGAGTTGACACAGAGGAACGAGGCATCCGTGGGCCTTTACCCGGGGTTCCACTGGGGTGGTGTAGTAACCAATAGCACCCAGCACAAATATAAATTCAAGCAGTGATACATGTGATAATAATATAATGACATATTGACAAAAAAATATCATAATACGATGTATATTAGTTACAGACATTAATAAGACTAATAGGCAATACTCATATAGAATTTGTTCTATGCCACACATCAAGCTAAGCCCTTTTCATATTAAGTCATTTAATATTCACGGCAGCCAGTCGTGGTGGCACACGCTTGTAATCCCAGTACTTTGGGAGGCAGAGACCGGAGGATCAGTGTTCGCGGCCAGCCTCAGCTCTCTCTCTCTCTCTCTCTCTCTCTCTCCCTGTCTCTTTCTCTTTCTACTTAGTGAGGCCCTCCGCAACTTCGTGAGACCCGGTTTCAAAATAAAGTATAAAAAATAGGGCCAGGGGTGTAGCGCAGATGTAGAAAGCCCCTGGGTTCTATCCCCGGTACCACAAAAAAAAAAAAAATTCACGGCAATTCTAGGAGGTAAAAGCCCTTGGAATGTCCATTTTACATATAACGCTCAGAGATGTTAAGCAGCTTGCCCAAGGCCACACAGACAGCAAGTGGTGATACCTAGATATAGACCCAGGCAATTGAGAGATCCAGAGCCCAAACCAGCTCTGGGTTAACTGAGTACTTACTCTGTACCCTAACCCCTTTGTGCTGTGCCAGCACTACCCCATTGGCTTCTCGCAACAGCCCTATGGGGTGGGTACTATTATTACCATCTCTACTTTGCAGGTGAGGAAACTGAGGATCAGAATGGTGGTGGTACTGGCCCAGGGTCACACCGCTAATACAGAGCGGCTCAGTATTAGTCCAGAAGCCCAGGGAGAAGGCAGTGGGTCTGGGCAGTGAGAAAAGGCAAAGGGAGATGTGGGAAGCCGGTCCAGGCAAAGGAACCACTTGGGGATCTTTCAGTGTCAGCAGATACCTCATCCTTTACTTCACACACATGTGCATGGGTGTGATATACTAAAAATAAATATTTGGTCTCTGTCCCCAGTTCCTGGCACACAGCTCCTAACACCCTCAGAATCTCCAGGGTGATATTTGTCTTTTGTATGCTGATGAGATGACTGATGGCTGGGGGACCCCAGATTGCTTCAAAGTGGGGACTGGGCACCAGAAGGACTAAGGCATGAGAAGGTTGGAGCTTGCAGGGGCAAAGTGGAGGTGGAGCTTCACGGGGTCACCAATGGCCAGTGATGTCATTCGTCATACCTAGGCAACAAAGCCTCCATAAAAGCCCTGAACTGTGGGGTTTGGAGAGGCAGGGTGCTGGGAGGTGATGGGAGGTTGGTGCACCGAGAGAGGGCAGGGAAGGTCCACTCTGTCCCATGCATCTCTTCCATTTTGTTGTACCCCGGGCCATATTCTTTGCAATGAACTGGTTGGCATAAGTAAAGTGTCTTCCTGGCTTCTGTGAGCTGTTCTAGCAAGTGATTGAACCTAAGGTGGAGGTCAAAGGCACCCCCAACAGTACTTGGAAACCTGAGATAGGAGAATCACAGGTTCAAGGCCATCCTCAGCAACTTAGCAAGACCCTAATTCAAAATAAAAAATAAAAAAGGCTAGGTGTGTAGCTTGGAGGTAGAAGACCCCTGGGTTCAATTTCCAGTGCGAAAAAAAAAGAGTCCCCAACTTACAGCTGGTCAGTCAGAAATCCAGCAGGCCCAGAACTTGCAACTAGAGTCAGAGGGCAGTCCTAAGGGACTGACTGAGTCCTTTTTTTTTTTTTTTTTTTTTTTTTTGGTACTGGGGATTGAACTCCGGACATTCTCCCATTCTCCATTCAAGCTACACAAGCTACATCCCAGCCCTTTGTTTTTTGTTTTTTTTGTTTTTTTGTTTTTTGCAGAACTGGGGATTGAACCCAGAAGCATTCTACCTCTGAGCTACACCCCAGACCTATTTTTTATTCTTTATTTTGAAACAGGGTCTCACTAAGTTGTGGAGGGCCTCACTAAGTAGCTGAAATTGGCCACGAACCTGCGATCCTCCTGTCTCAACCTCCCAAATACTGGAATTACAAGCATGCACCACCATGCCTGACCTCCCCAGCCCTTTTTTAATTTTTTGTTTTAAAACAACCTCCCTAAGTTGCTGAGAGTCTTGCTAAGTTGTTAAGGCTGGTCTTGAACCTGTGATCCTCCTGTCTCAGTCTCCCAAGTACTGGGATTACAGGCATGTGCCACCCCCCTGGGCCAGTACTGAGTCATCTAACTTGTGGGGTCTGACATAGACTCCAGGTAGGTAGTGTCAGAATTGAATTGTTGGACACCCGGAGAATAGGCTGTGGTGTTGGACGACACCACAGACTGGGTGTCAGAAGCGTTGTGAGTAAAACCTGCTCAGTGGCTCCTGGCCCACCTGTGGAAAGGCTCCCTTGCCTAACGTGTCCACTTCTGGTCAGTAACCGGGAGCAGCTCCCATAGCACTCTGCACGCCCGGCAGGTGAAGGGGCAGTGCTTCCCCAGAAAGTGGTGTGAGCGGCCTGAAATTCTCTAGTGCTTTAGGGCTGAGTGGAAGCAGTTAGTGAGGGCATGGCAGGAGGGCACGGGGGACACGGGTATGATCTGGGGGAGGCGGGGTGGGGCTGGGTCGATGAGCTAGGTCATAAGTGAGGATGAGCAGAATGAGGTTCCGGGTGTCAGGCAGGCTGCTGGAGCGTGCTCGTGAGACACGGAGGAAGACAGAACCCGACAGAAGCCTCATTAGACCATGAAAGGGGACAGGAAGGAACAGGAAGGTCAGCAGATGGAGGGCCAGCGTATCAGAGCACCGTGAATGTCCACGGGGCGAGATGTCAGCATGGCAGAACACAGCTGGCAAGGAGGGCGGCAGCGGCGGCAGCCAAAGTCTGTGTTTCTCTATGTCAGTTTTGCGGAATCTTGCTAGGGCAGAACGTTCACGAGGCGGACAGCCAACAGATCGGAATGACAGGGCTGCGGAATGCCTGTGTCTGAAGGGCAGCCTGGCGGAAGAGCTGCTTACTGGAGTGTCAGCCGGGGGATGTGGCTTTGACGGGCTGTCTGTAGATGGGATGTGAGCAAGGCTTGACCTCTATTCCCAGGGACCTGGGGCTTGCCATGCTCCTAGCCTGGAAGAGGTGGCCCCTGAAGCATTGCCCTCCCATCCAGAACTGTGATTTGGAAAAGGGAAACGAAGGTCTCGTTTCTATGGCTGCCATAACACAGTACCATAGACTGAGTGACTTAAACAACAGAAATGTACTTTTCTTACAGTTCTGGAGGTTAAAAGTCCAAGATCGAGGTGACTATGGGTTGATTCCTTCTGAGTCCTCCCCTGGGCTCGTAGATGGCCTCTTCTGCCTGATTTTTCATGGTCTCCCATCTGTAGGTGTCTGCATTCTAATCTCTTTTTTTAAGGAAGCCAGTCATATTGGATTAGGGCACACCCTAAAGACCTCATTTTACCTTAATTACCTCTTTAAAAACCCTGTCTCCAAATACTGTCACATCCCAGGAACTAGGGGTTAAGACTTAAGCCTATGAAATTGGGGGAGAGGTATTCAGCCCATTAAAGGAGGTAATTAAAGGCATGAGATTAAGAGGCTCTTCGATGTCAGGACTGGACAGAGAGGCAGGCAGCCACCAGGTATCAAAGGCTCAGTCAGGGAAGACTTCTTGGGGGAGGCAAAATAGTAGACAGAATTTGGTATGGTCATGGAGATTCCAAGCAGCCCAAGGTTGCCTAGGTCCATGGAAAAAAGAGAAGCCTTAAATATGGAGATGGGGAAAATTAAGGAAGGAGCAAGTACCTAGAAAGCTCTGTTCTAGTAGCTGCCTTCCAGTAGAACCCCAGGGACTGCATTCCCATCTCCCCAAAGTAGGGATAGGATAAAGCTAAATAATGGCTTCTGCCTTCCCCCGCTTTGGAAAGACTTTGAGGCATGCTGAGCATAGGATTGGGGAATGTGACCTGGCTGGATTCTAATCAAGGGTCTGTGGTCTGTGTCAGCTTAGATGGTCACATGACCTCCCCAAGCCTCATCAATGGGAATGAGCTGAGCGCCGGCCTCCCAGGGTCGTGATGGGATTGTTGAGATGACACTGTGGAGCCACTAGCTGGAGACAATGCTCAGTGAGTGGCAGCGAGATGATAAAGCTGTAGAGGTTTGCTTCTCTAACCCCCTCCCCAGCTCCGATCCTGGCAGAGGGGTCTTGTTTCACCATGTGTCCTGGAATTTGGGGAGTCCTCGAGCATTTGCCTGGGCCCCTTGTTTCCCAGCAGCCACACGGCTCTCTCCTTCCCCTCCATCAGATCTTGGCTCGCCTGCCTCCTCCCTGAACCACACTAATTAAATAGCAGCCCTGCACATTCCCCATCCTGCATCACAGCCTCATTTTTCTTCATGGAACTTGTCATATCTAACATACTCTTTTCTTTTACTTATTAGTGTTTGTGGTTATCTCCCCCGCCTCCCAGAATAGTAGCTCCAGGAATTACAAGGGTTTTTATAGGCTGTGTTCCCAAGCATCTAGAAAAATACCAAAATCAAAGGAAGTGCTTAATAAATAATTGTTAAGATTCAGGAGTCAGGTCCATTGGCACACGCTGTGGTCCCAACTACTCGGGAGGCTGAGGCAGGAGGATCACCTGAGCCCAGGAGCTCAAGACCAGCCTGGATAACATAATGAGACCCTGTCTCAATAAATAAGTATGCGTTGTCCAAGGAAGTGGAGGTGTGGTGCTGATGCCATGGGCCAGGGCTGCAGGACAGAGCCAGCTTGCCAGAGGCCACGGGGGGGAGGGGGCGGAGTGGGGTTCCTGTCCTCTCTTTTCTCTAGGGTTAGGGATGAGCATGGGGCTGTGTCCCAACCCTGCTTAGGCCTCCCTGGGTCTGGCCAGCCTGCTTTGGGGGTGGGGCAGGGAAAAGCGGCTGCTCAGGTGTAAAGCCTCCAGCCAGAGCAGCTGTATCTGAAAAGCAAATCTCCCTCCCTGTGGCTTGCCCATTTCTGGCTCAGGGAACTGAAACGCCTCATTTCATGGCTTCTGGTTGCCAGAGGACAGCCCAGGATGGGGGATGGCCCAGGACAGGCTTCCATCCCTGATCCCTGACCCTGAGCTGGGTAGAGAACATAGTTGTCCCTTGATATCACAGGGGATTGGTTCCAGGACCCCTGCAGATACCAAATCCACAGTGCTCAGCTTCCGTATAGACAATGGTATTGTATTTGCATTTAACCTACACACATCCTTTTGTATACTTTAAATGATCTCTAGATTGTTGATAATGCCTAATAGAATGTGCATGCTATGTAAAAAGTTGTTACAGTGTTATAGGGAATAATGACAAGGAAAAAAGCCTGTACATGCTCAGTACAGATGCAAAGTTTTGTTTTGTTTTGTTTTTGTTTGTTTGGGTTTTTTGTTTTGTTTTGTTTTTTACTATTTTCAGTCTGCAGTTGGTTGAACCTGAGGATAAGGAACCTGTGGATACAGAAGGCTGAGCATCCTGCCCAGAATGTGAACCGCTGTCCATGGTGCTGAACGCACTGCCTCTGCCTTTTCCTCACTCCAACTACATGATGAGTCCCTCCCACCCCAAGTCACCCCTCTGGACACACTCCAGTTTGTACAGGTCCTTCCTGTGACCAGGGCTCAGGAGTGTACACAGATCCAGGTGTGTTCTGAACAGTGAAAGTATGGGGACACACAGGAACATACCTGTGAGATACACGCGTGTGTGCACACATTCAGTCCATACCTATGTACCAACATACTGAGGCATAGTGCTGCCCTGGTCCTCAGAGCAACATCAAAGGGCTGGCTGCTGCAGAGAAGAATCATCCCTCACACCAGAAGGATACCTGGACCCATCTGGCCCCTTAGCCCTTGGAGAAGGCTGTGGATCTGAGAGCCCCCAGGTATAGCTGGCTGGCAGCAGACTTGGGGTGCCCAGAATGGCCCTTCAGAGATGACACAAGAGTCAGAAATCTCTTATTTTCAGACATAAGATTAATGCAGAACTGGGCCAATCACAACTAAGTCCTTGTTGCTTGGCTTTGCATGGTTGCTGTGTGGTGGGGCTGAGAGACAGAGTCAGTCAGTTCTCAGGTGAACCAGAGTAAGCAAACCCTGAGCCATGGCCATTAGGCTACTGTGGCCTGCTGGATTTCTGACTGACCAGCTCTAAGTTAAGCTTATTTTGAGAACCTGCTGCAGACCAAGCCCATGCCAGGGACCGTGGACCCAGAGATAAATGAGACATGAGACCTGTCCTACTGGAGTCCCCATTGGCAGGGCTATCAAACCCTAACAAACACATAAATGTCCCATTGGTCTGGGACCAAATGAGGTTCCATAGGAACATGGCAGAGTGCTGAGGAGGGCATCAGAAGAAGCGGAGGGGAAGGCAGCGTCTCTCCTTTATTCAACAAATGTCTTTGTGTATCTAATGCATACAATTGCATTAGATATATAAATAAAGAAAAATAAGATGTCTAAAAAAGTCCCTGTCCTCATGGAGTTCATAGTTGAGTTTAGGAAAGCAAATTTAAAAAAAAAAACTAGACAAACTAAAATAATAGTATGTTGTGACCACGTATGCTATGGAGAAAAAGAAGGAAGAGGGAATTAGGAAGTGCCAGAAGTAGTTTGCAACTTTAAGGAAGGTTGGTAAAGCTGGGTGTGGTGGTGCATACCTGTTATCCCAGTACTTGGGAGGCTGAAACAGGAGGATTGCAGGTTCAAGGCCAGCCTCAGCAATTTAAGCAAGATGCTCAGCAACTTAGTGAGACCCTGTTTCAAAATAAAAAGGGCTCAGAGGTAGAATGCCCTTGGATTCAATCCCAGTACAAAATACAAAACAACAATAACAAAAAAGGGTTGGTAAAGGCCTCACTGAGAAGGTGACACTGCAGATAACCGAGTGGCATGTGGGACAGAACACTCAGGACAGAACGAACAGCAGGTGCACTGGGGCAGGAATGTACTCGGCTTGGATGAGAAACAGCAGGACACCAGTGTGGCTAGAGTAGAGTAGAATGTGGGGGAACCATGGGAGATGAGGTGGGGAGACCACGGGAGACAGGTTGTGCAAGGTCTTCAAGGTCATGGTGAGGGCTCTTCCTCCTCTCTTGTGAAATGGGAAGCTGGTGAAGGGTGTTTCAGCAAAGGCCAAACACTTGTGATGATGGAGTGGGGACAGGGAGAGGAAGGACAGAGCCTGGAGTCCCTGCCTGCAATTATCCAGGCAAGCCCCAGGAAGTGTGGGGGGGGAGGGTGGTCAGAGTCTTACTAGACTTTGAAGTTAGGGCCAGTGGGACTTGGTGACAGGTGACACAGGGACACAGTGTGTGAAAGAGGATGACCTTGAGGTTTGGAGCTGATCAACTGAAGGGAGGAGCACCATTGCCTGCAGGGGGAAGACTGCAGGAGCTAAGGAGGACATTGGGGTTTCCTACGAACAGAAGGAAGACAAGAGCATTCCCGAGGGAGGGGACACAGAAAAGGCATGAGCACATAAGGTCTGGCTGGGGCCCCTGCATGACCCAAGGGTTCTCTAAGGCCTAGAGTGCCTGGTAGGGCCAGCATGGGGAGAGGCTGGAGAAGGTTCTGGAAAACAGACTGAGGCCGGGCCCGGGGAAGGCTGAACGCAGCAGTGGCAGCTGGATTGAGTCCGTGAGGACAGAGGAGCCTGCGAGGTTCTGAGCAAGAGGGCAACAGGGTCAGATTTGCATTTCAGAACAATCTCCCTGGTCACACAACAGATGCTTTATTGGAGAGGCTGGAGACAGGGACACCAGATGGGTGGCGGGGCATGGCATGGCAGGTGGGTAGGAGATGGTGAGGCTGGAACCAGCGCAGGGAGAGTGGAGGGAGACAAGGTGCTGCGGTGGGGCTGAGGCTAGAGGCCTCTCTGCAGAGGCTGCACAGGGCCTGGTGGCCACCTGGCAAGAGACAGGAAGAGGGAGATGAGTTCCATACCCAGGTTCCTACTTGAAGGACTGGGTAGTGAGAGGTCTGAGACCACATAAAGGAAAGAGAGACGTTGGATGGGCAGTTGGGAGCCACAGATCATTTGTGGAGGAGAGCCAGAGAGCTACATGGCATTTTCCAAGGCGGGCATCCCCCAGGGTGAGTAATGGCAGCTTGGGGCTCAGGCACAGGCAGACCCAAGGCCTCACACGCTGCTCCCCTCCCAGAGAAGTGGATGCTGAACAGGCTATGGTCAAACGGCCCCTAAGATCCGGGAGACCCTGGGCCTTCAGAGGATGCCAGACTGGGCCACCCAAGTGGGGGCAGCAATTCCATTTCCAAGGTCAAACCCTGTTCCCCGCAGGACCCCGTCTCCTGCTTCCATCTCAGCTGATGTAAAAACCAAATGGCGCTGGGCCCGCGCTCTCCACATCAGCACAAGATGCTTAGTCAATAAAATAGTTGAGCCAAGTGAACTCAGCATGCGACTCCACGAGGAGTTTTTTTGCAGGGGAAATGTTATCATTTTCCATTCCTGTTTAATGAATCATGGGAATTATAGCAACATTACAAATGGCTTTCTGTGCAGGCTATTACTTTGTTTCTGCAGGGTTCTAATGGCAGGCCCGCTTCGCAGAGGGCTCAGCCTGCCCCCGGCTAGAGAGAATAATGGTATTATTATAAGTGGTCCCCATACAAGGCTCCTCCTGGGAGGGGTGGTGGCGCAGGACCCTATGGATTGGGTCTAAAGTGGGATTCGTTTGGGAATTTCCTGGGGAGTCCCCATGGGCATCCCAGGCACAGCTGGGCCAGGGCTCCCATGGCTCAGGCAGGAAAATCCAGGGGTGTTGGAAGAGGAGGGGATGTCAGAGAGGAGAGTGAGTCTTTATTCTGAGCTGGAGAATTGGGGGAGGGGCAGTGAACAAGACACTCTTGGTCCCAGGGAGTTAAAGATGGAATGGGTAACAGAGATGCCACAGCCCTCACCACGGTTGCCCTGAGCGCTGAGCTGGCTCCAGCTGTGGCGGGCACCAGCAGGAGCAAGCCTGGTCCCTATTTACAGAAGGTTCCAGCCAAGCAAAAGATAGGGGAAGGGGAAGAGGTCAGACCCTCACCCCAACACCCCACAGGCCCTGGCGAGTCAGCTGTAGGTCCTGATGCTACTGTGTGGTAGCGGAAGGTCCAGAGCCCAGGGGATGCTGGATAGACAGGCGGCTCCTAGAGATTGCCCAGTCTGTCCAGAGCAAATGCCTGCAGCCTTGGCAACTAGATGAGCTCCTCGATGCCTGGTTTCTTCTAAGCCTGCTGCCTGCTTTCTGCCGTGTCTTAAAGGGCTATTTGATAATTGTAGTGGAGCCCTTTAGGGGTGGCTACACCTGATTGGATTAGGCATAGACACCCAGTCCTGATGGAGCCATCCAATTTTTGCCCCCATTACAACATAAGGTGCAAAAGAAAAAAAAAAATGTCTGTCATTGGATCACTGCCATATCTTTAGTGCTTAGGATTCGGCCTGCCACACAGCAGGAGGTTAGTAAGTATCTAGTGAATGAATGAATGAGTCTGAGGAATTTGGAATTTTTAACTTGGAAATACAGACTGGGAACTGGGGAAACAGAGTCACATTAGCTACATGAGCTAGAGAGGAGACCCAGTCTTCCTCTCACCAGGCTCCTTGGGGCTGCCTCAATCCTGACTCTTCTGCAAGCTGGTGGATCTCCTCAGGACTTGGGTCAGCCAGCCAACATCCTCACTATAAGACCCCTCTCCTGCTTAAGTCCACTTCTGTTGCAACCCAAAACCCTTCACCAATGTGATGAGCAATGTTGTTCCCTGGTGTGCTCTGTTCCCACCCTGGAGCCTCTCTTAGAGTCACATCCACCCCTGGCTGCACCCAGATGGCCCTCATTGCCACCACCACCAGCTCTAGTGGGCTCTGCTCAGAGTCTGCAGAGACTCGGGGGTGGGTGGTGGCGGCATGCTGGGATAGCATCATGCTAGGATATCAGTCATATAGGTCAGTGGAGGTGGGAGGTACTGGGCCTCCTCTCCTTCCAGGGCCCCTACCCCACCCTGGCCTTAGACATGGGCTCTGGGGCAATCTATTCTCAGGATAGAGAGGCCTGCTGTGCAAACTCAGAGGCAAGCCTGGCTATTCCTGACTCTTCCTCTGCCTCCTGCCCCACACAGAGGGGACCGGTGCTGGTGCACTCAGAGCCCTGAGAAAATCTGAGTTGCAAGCTGAAGCGGGAAGAAGGGGTGCTGGAGCCCCAACCCCAGCCTGCAGAGGCAGCTCTCCGCCTGGCTGGATCGACTCTCTCATTCCTTCCTTCCGCCCTCGCCCCAGGTGCCCGGATACTAATTATAATGACCTGGTGAGTTACAAGACGGTGAAATTGCTTCCACCTGAGGTTGTCACGGGCTAGGAAGAAATACCAGGGCTGGAAATTAAACTGTGCCAGCGGGCTTGAAGGGGCGGGAGCAGGAGGGAGGATGGGGCGGAGGTGGGGAGAAGTACCTACAGCTTATGAAGTGGCGTTTATGGAGTGTCGGGAAGAAGTGTCCTTGGATGAGACACAGGAAAGATTGGATGCTGCCCACCCGCTGCTGGTCACTGGACACAAAGTGCCACTTCAGGGGTGAAGTGACCAGGAACAGGCAGAGGCCCCACGGCCACCTGGAGACCCAAAGACAGAAAGAGCAGCAAACTACTATTGTGGAGGGTGGGTTGGGGGAGTCCCAGCTGCCTGGGGGGAGGGAGGCGAGGGAAGGGGTGCCTGGGGCCAGGCCCAGCCTCGGCAGCCCACCACACACCCAAACCCACTGTAAGCTCAGGAGACTCTCTCCCAAACCCAGCCCTTCGTGCCCTGGGTTGTGCCTGCCTACCCCGCTTTGCTGTGACCTTTTCATATGCAAGGCTTGCAGGGCCCGCCCAGCATGGACGCCCAGCGTGGCAGGAGCCACACCACCGAAGTCTATGGTCATGTCACCCAAGATTGCCCTGCTGGACAACTGCAGAGGTCACAGAACCATCTGAGGCACCGAGACCCTCGTCCCAGGTGCCAGCAGGTCGAAATTGGTCCCTTGAATTCTACCCAGGTGTGTGTGTGTGTGTGTGTGTGTGTGTGTTACTAGGGATGGAACGTGTGTGTGTGTGTGTGTGTGTGTGTGTGTGTGTGTTACTAGGGATGGAACCCGGGGCGTTCTACCTCTGAGCTATACCCCCAGTCCTATTTTATTTTTTATTTTGAAACAGGGTTTCACTAAGTTACTGAAGTCCTCGCTAAGTTGCTGAGGCTGGTCATGAACCTGCGATCCTCCTGTGTCAGCCTCACAAGTACTGGGATTACAAGCGTGCACCACCATGCCAGGCTTCTACCCAGTCTTTAAGGAACAGATCTTTCCACTGCTACTTAAACTGTTACAGGGCATAGAAAAAGAAGGGAATTTCTAGATTGCATTTATAAAGTGAACATAATATTGACATTAATACCAAAACCCAACTGCAAGAGCACAAAAGAAAAAACCACAACAGAACAATCTTACTTGTGAATTTTAGCATCTGGCAGCACAGAAAAGGAATATATATCATGTCAAGTAGGGGTTAAGAAATGCAAGGTGGTTAGTGTCAGCAAAGCTATTAATTTACCACATTAGGGGATTTAAGCATAAGTGATTTGCATAAATCAGTAGCCATTCTTAAATTTTTAAAACTCTCACTGAAATAAAAACAAATAGCTACTTCTTATCATGATAAAATATATCCATCTTAATCCCAAATGAGGAAATATTAAAAGTAGGTGAGCATGATGGTACACGCTTGTAACCCTAGTAGTACATGGGAAGGTGAAACAGAGGATCGCAGGTTCAAGGCCAGCTTCAGCAACTTAGGAAGGAGACCCTCAGCAACTTAGCAAGTCCCTTTTTAAAATAATAAATAAAATAGGGCTAAGAGTGTAGCTCAGAGGTAGAATGCCCCTGGGTTCAATCCCCAGTACCAAAAATATACATATTAAAATTATTCCCATTAAAGTCAGAAACAAACAAGACTAGGACATCCAATGTCTTCATTACTACTTCACTAGGTACTAATGCAATAAGATAAGAAAGAGCATTTAACTACATAGATAATCCTAAGCTTATGATAGTTTACAATTGACTTTACAGTGATACAAAAGCAATATGTACTCAGTAAAAACCATACTTTGGGTGTGTGTGTGTGTGTGTGTGTGTGTGTGTGTGTGTGTCTCACTGGGGATTGAACCCAGGGGCATTCTACCTCTGACCTACACCCCCAGTCTTTTTTATTAATTTTTTGAAATAGGGTCTCACTAGATTGATGAGAGTCTCACTACTTGCTGAGGTTGTTCTCGAACCTGTGATCCTCCTGTCTCAGCCTCCCAAGTACTGGGATTATAGTTGTGCACCATTATGCCTGGCTTCATACTTTGAATTTTTAATTTTACTTTTTTCTTGGTCTGGAAATATGTGATAACATAATCTAAATATGTGAAAGTATAAGCTAAATATGTGATGGGATTATCTCTTATGATGCTGGGTAGCAGCGGTGAGCCATAGCTCCCAGTTAGCCACACAATCACAAAGGTATATAACCAATACTCTACAGTGTGCTGTTACTAAGCTATGATGTGCAATACATTATGTATATTAAATGCACTTTCTACTTATATTTTCAATTTATGATGGGTGTATTGGGACATAATCCCATCATGAGTCAAGTATCAGTATAAAAATTGCAATGGGAAGCCAGCCATGGTGGTGCACACTTGTAATCCCAGTACTTGGGAGACTGAGACAGGAAGATCACAGGTTTGCAGCCAGCCTCAGCTACTTAGTGAGGCCCTCCACAACTTAGTGAGACCCTGTTTCAAAATAAAGAATAAAAAATGGGGTTGGAGGTATAGCTTGGAGGTAGAATACCCCAGGGTTCAATCCCCAGTACCACAAAAAAATTGCAATGGGAAGATGAAATTATCATTATCTTCAGAAGGTATTAATATATACCTGGTACACCAAAGAGAATCAACTGAAAAAGTATTTATAACAATAAGGATATTCAATGATGTGGCCAGTTACAAAATTAATATGCAAAAATCAACGGCCTTCATATTTTAAGTTGGCACATATAATGGAGAACAGATGACATTTATAATTGCAACCAAAAAGATGAAATAGCTAGGAATATGCAAAATATATATAAAGAAAACTCTAAAATGATAGGAGCCAGGCGTGGTGGTGTATGCCTGTAATCCCAGTACTTGGGAGGCTGAGGCAGGAGGATTACAGGTACAAGGCCAGCCTCAGCAATTTAATGAGGCCCTCTGCAATTTAGTGAGACCCTGTTTCAAAATTAAAAATAAGCTGGGCATGGTGGGGCACATTTGTAATCCCAGTACTTGGGAGACTGAGACAGGAGGATCACAGGTTCACGGCCAGCCTCAGCTACTTAGTGAGGCCCTCCATAACTTAGTGAGACCCTGTTCAAAATAAAGAATGAAAAATAAAGCTACAACCCCACCAGGGCTGGGGTTGTAGCTCAAAGGTAGAATGCCCCTGAGTTCAACCCCCAGTACCGCAAAAAAAATAAAAAATTAAAAATAGAACTACCAGATGATCCACTTCTGTGGATATATATCCAAAGGAATTAAAATCAAGATCTCAAAGAGATACCTGCACTACCATGTTAATTGCAGCATTATTCACAATAGCCAAGACATGCTCTAAAGCTAAGAGCCCATCAATAGATGAATGGATAAAGAAAATGTGGTATGTCCACGAAATGGAATATTATTCAGCTATATAAAGGAATAAAGTACTTACACTTGCTACAATGTGAATGAACCTTGACAACATTATACTAAATGAAAGAACCCAGACATGAAAGGTCACATATTGCATGACTCCATTTATACGAAGTGTCTAGAATAGGCAAATCCTTAGAGACAGAAAATAGATTTTGTGCTTGTCAGGGGTTGGAGGAGAGGGGACTGAGGAGAGTGACTGCTGGTAAGCACAGGGGTTATTTTGGGTGGGATGGAAATGTTCCAGCATTAGATAGTGGTAACAGTTGCACAACTTTGTGAATATATCAAAAACCACTAAATTTTACTCTTTAAAAGGGTGACTTTTACCATATATGAATCATATCTCCAAGGGAACAAAAAAAGAATGAGGAGGTTCTTTCTGTCTTATTTGGGGTGATCTCTAAAATATAGTGTTAAATGAGAAAAGAAAGCACAGCCCCCGGTGGATGAGATAGTATGTGTCTGCATGTCTGCCTTTATCTGCCTAGACTCTCTGGAAGGATACACAGAAATCAGTGACCCCGCCTTGGCAGAGGGAGCTGGAGGCTGGGGAGGGGTGGGAGGAAGACTGTGGACCCCCTATCTTCTGTGTTGTGCCCAGCTTCCTCGGGGGGCAGCCAGAAAGAGGGTCCCACTCATGGCCAGTCCAGGGACTTGGAGAACCAGAGAAAATCCTCAGAGAGAAGATATTGAGCAGCCCACAGTGAGGATTCCAGGGGCCAGGACAACATGGTCCATACATTGGATATAAGTTGGCCCCCTCCTCCCCTGTCCTCACCTCACCAGGCCCTGAACCCCAGATGTCACGTACTGATGGAGAAAGGGATGCCTTAAAGAAGGAAAACACCAGGATGCCAAAAGTTAGCAGCTCAAAAAAAAAACTATTTATTATTTTTTAGTTAAATAGTTATCAAATAACTATTTGCGAGTGTGCAATTAGCTGGTTCTGCTCATCTAGACTGGGCATGGCTGATGTCACTGGGCACGGGCTCTGTCCCAAGTGGCCTCTGACCTTCCGGAAGCTAGCACTGGACTGCTCACAGCAATGGCAGGGCCGCATGAGAACAGCTCTTCAGACGACTGCTTGCACCGAGTTTGCTACTATCCCATTGTTCAAAGCAAGTCACATGGCCAAGCCCACAGTCCGGGAGGAGAGCGCTGCAAAGTTACAGGACACCGGTGCAGAACCAGGTAGATTGGGGCCATGGACGCAATCAATCTCTCTCAGTGCAAAGCAAGGAAAAGTAGTGCCCCCACCCACGTGAAGAATATGGGGAGAGCGGGGGTGTCCAAAAGTTATCTCTGCCTAGTTCTCTTTGGAGTGACGGGAAAGGGAGCAGGAGAAAGCCAGCCCTCCATCCGGGCCTGGCCCCCCATGCAAACAGCAGGCATCACAAAAACCACCTTTTGCTGGTTCCCAGGCCCCACTGCAGAGCTGACCACTGCAGAGCTGACCACTGCAGAGCTGACCACTGCAGTCTGACTTTGTCTCAAAGGCCCCAAGAAGATGGACAGAGAAGGTTCAGGGATGAAGAGCACGGAGAGACCCGGACTTGAATTCTGTCTCCAGACTGTGTGAACTGAAGCAATGCACTTCCCCTCTCTGAGCCTGTTTCTTTCCTGCCAATGAGGGATGCTAAGAGAAACCACCGTGCCGGACCTTTGGGAAAATTAATGGGATCGTGCACTCAGTGCCCGGCACCTGGTGGTCACCGTACCACTATCCCCATTTCACAGATGAGATGCCTGCTGTCCTGAGAAAACAGAGGGAAAGGCAGAGGAGGATCTGCCGCCCACACCCCAGACCCCCAGGACTGAGGCTCTCCTATGCCCCAAGGGTGGACCGCCTCGCACAGGCAGGAAAGTAGGCTTTGAAAACCCAGGCAACACGCAGGTTTCCATTATCCCTGTGCTGGTGGCCACTTTGGAATGCTCATGGGAGTACCTGTGCTCTTTTTTCTTATTATTTTCCCTTGCTGCAAAAAGTTTTGTTTTCATTTGGTCTGTGACTCAGAACAAGGCTACAGGGTGGTTAAAATCTGCCTGTTTTAAAAAAAGGTTTTTAAAAGGCTGGGGGTATAGCTCAAAGGTAGAATGCCCCTGGGTTCAATCTCTGTACCACAAAAAATAAAGGCTGTCCCAAGCCAGGGCGTGGTGATACACACCTGTAATCCCATTACTTGGGAGGCTGAGACAGGAGGATCGCAGCCTCTGCAATGCAGCAACACTTTCAGCAACCTAGAGAGACCCTGTCTCAAAACAAAAATATAAAGGGCTAAGGGTGTATCTCAGAGGTAGAGCATACCTGGGTTCAATCCCCAGTACCACAAAAGGAAAAAAAAAGAGATAAAGAGAATAGAAAAGAGCTGGGCGTGGTGGTGCACGCTTGTAATCCCAGTACTTTGGGAGGTGGAGACCAGAGGATCTGGGTTCACGGCCAGCCTCAGCTCTCTCTCTCTCTCTCTCTCTCTCTCTCTCTCTCTACTTAGTG
>PVJS01025560.1:0-27756 GCA_004027185.1 Glis glis
GCTGTGGGTAGAAAGGAAGATGTAAACTGAATTCCCCTTTTATTGCAATGTGTGTGTGTGTGTGTGTGTGTGTGTGTGTGTGTGTGTTCATGCTAGTTTAAAAATTATTTAAAAAGAGCAATGATTAGCAATTGTAAGTATATGTCTATTTCTGGGAAAACATATACCTACATATTGGTCTAAATAATAACATGACTTTTGTTTTTGCATCTCACTTTCTGCAAATTAGTCAATTACCTCATCAAAATTGATCTTTTCCACATATTGTCTTTAGACAGCATAGCCAGATTTGTGAATCTATCTCAATCTGTTTTCAATCATAGTTGAATGCATTTTATTAATTTTAATTTTAAAACTGTCTTTCACATGAAGCAAAAGATATACAACTAATAAGGAAAATGAACTTCAGGATGAGTATGTCAGAGTCATAAAAATTGCTTTTTACAATAAATTCTAGAAACTGCCATAATTTCTATGTCTTTTTCTTTTGAGTCAATTTTGTCAGCCTTTAAATGTTACTTCTATTGAACAAAGTTTAAACACAAAAAATTGTAGGTGGTCAAACAGAATGGTAGAATTACATAAAACTCAAATTCTGTATCATGGTCTTTACAATTACTTTGTTGTTATTTTCAACCTACTTTTTAAATGTAGGAATTTGTAGTGCCATTGGGATTAGAAATAAACTGTGCCTAAAACAAGAGTAAACAAGTCTAATGAATTACAAATGTAGAACTAATAAGTATAGATTAGTATGGTTACCTTTAATGTAGAACATAATGTTTATTAAAGAGATGGTACTAAAAGTATGCTAATTTGGATCTTACACATGTATTTTTAAATATAGCAATACTGGAGCAATTCTTCAGCTTCAGACCAATAAAAGACTACTTTTTCCATGTAGAAAAAATTTACCTCTGACATTATTTAAAATCATTGGCTTAGAGTGATAATAAAAAGTAGAATTGACATTATTTGATTTTGTTATTATTATTTTGCCTTGATATGGATTGAACCCAAGGCCTCGTGCATGATGGGCAAGTACTTTACCAATGAGCTATATCCCCAGCCTTTATTTTCTTAATATTTTTCCAAAGACAATGTCTTCCACCCCCAGTATTGTCTTCACTGAGACAGACCACCTACCACTCACCCCTGGTGCCACGCCACGACTCCTTTCCTTCTCAAGCTTCATCTGTCACCACTGGAGAACAATTCCACCTAAGCCTAATATTCTTGTATCACGAATATACCAGGAGAAATATGATTTACTTTTAAGACATCCTGTGCATTTTCTGATAAATTTGTCAAACCAAGTAACCATGGAGGAGGACTGTAGGCAATTTTAATGTTTTTAAGTGAATGGAGGAAAAATATGCCTGAAAGCGATGGAAAGTGATGAGACTTAACAATAAATCAGAGAGACTGAACTGCCCCAGCTAATTCTCTCAGAAAAGAGTAAACAAGTAGAGAGGCTTGATTCAGACTATTACCTTTAATGCATTAGGAGAAAGAGAAAAGGGAAAATGACTAGGTAATGCATGTAAATTTCACACTTCACACTCTGGCACTGAGCATAGGTTCGGCCTTGTTTCTATCACTGTGTTGATCCAACATCGGAACAGTGGAGAGAGGCAGATATGATGGGCTTCTTTTCACAGAAATTAATTGAATGAGACATAAACAAGTACATTATTTTAAAAGAGAGTTTCAAAGGCATATTTACATAAAAGAAGACTTCTGCAAGAGGGGCAGGAGAAAGGCAGACACTGGGTGGGAAAAGGAGAGTTTGGGACCTTGATCTATGAATTCAATTCTTGTATCCAGTTACTCCTTTCAATGAAACACTAATCATTTATTAATGTCAAACATGGTCTCTCCAAATGGCCACATTTACACATTATACCAAATGTCAATACTGTGTACCTGTGGCTGTGTGATTAGCAGGCAGTAGGTTTTCCCAAGGATACCATTGGGATAAGAGAGAATATGGTGGATTGTCTACCATTCTGAATTCTGTTGTTTGGAGGATTGGGCAAGGATCAGATCACACATTTTTGTTTCCCCATGCAAAGGAGTCTGGACTATTTAGGCAATGGGAAAACCCTGAAGGAGTTTATACCAGCAATGTCTTAACAAACTTGCATTGCTTTATGAACTTAACACTAGTGTAGTGAGTTGAATGATGACCCCCAAAAGATACGTCCACATCAAATCCCTGGAATCTGTGAATATGCTCTTATTTAGAGGCTTTGAAGATAACATTAAGTGAAGGATATTAAATAGATTTCATCCTGGAATATCTGGACAAACCCCAAATACCATGAAAATCATCCTTGTAAGAGACAGACAAGGGTACAATTTTTTAGTTATAAGATAGATAAGTTCTAAGGATTTAATGTATAGAATAATGACTGTAGTCAATAATACTGTGGTGTATACGTGGAATTTGCTAAGATAGTAGGCCTTTAGTGTTTTCCCTACAAACAAAATAATGGTTACTATGTGAAGTAATAGATGTTTTAATTAATCGGTGGCAATCATTTTATAATGCATAGGCATATCGGATTATCATATTGTAAAGCTGGGGAAAAAAAGACAGTAGAATAGACATAGCAGGAGTTGATGTGAAGACAGTAGAGAGCCAGCAACCAAAGGAAATTCAAATCTATCCAGGGGAAAGAAGTCTCCTGTGGAGCACCCAAGGGAGTGCAGCGTTACCAGCGCTGTGCTTTTAGACTTCTTCTTCCAGTTTGTGAGCCAATAAATGTCTGTTGTTCTCAGCCACCAGTGTGTGATAATGTGTCATGTCAGCCACAGTATACTAAAGCATTGATGACAACTGTGAAACTGTGTTGGATACAGGGGTCTGACTTGAGAAGGGTTATCATGGAAGAAACCATAACTACAGTTCATGTCTAGAAGAATGAAAAGCAAAATGTTAACTTTGGATGGTGGTGGGAATTGATATAACTTTTATTTTTCTCTTTATATTTTTCAGTTTTTATAGAACAATATGCATGTATTACTATCTAATGCTAAATAAAAAGAAAATAAGCCAGTGAACTAAAAAAAGGAAGGAAGGAAGTAGAAGGGGTCATCCAGTGGAAGGGTTATTCCTCATTTATCCATCCATTTATCTATTTATTTATCTGAAAAATATTTCTTGGATGTTCACTATGTGCCAGGTGCTGATCTAGGTATTATAGAACTTGCAATATTCTAGTGGACAAAGAAAAAGTAAATCTATGACTTGTGGGTCACACATTCAAGTAGAGGAAAGTCGCGCCGGGCGTGGTGGCGCACACTTGTAATCCCAGTACTTTGGGAGGTGGAGACCGGAGAATCCGGGTTCGCGGCCAGCCTCAGCTCTCTCTCTCTCTCTCTTTCTCTCGCTCTCACTCTCTCTCGCTCTCTCTACTTAGTGAGGCCCTCTGCAACTTCGTGAGACCCGGTTTCAAAATAAAGTATAAAAAATAGGGCCGGGGGCATAGCGCGGAGGTAGAACGCCCCTGCGTTCAATCCCTGGTACTGCAAAAAAAAAAAAATAGAGGAAAGTCATAGATGGTTTGAGTGGCAGCATAACTGGTGTAACTTTTAACAGATCACTCTGCATGCTGAGTGTAAGATGGAAGCAGGAAGAAGAGTCAGAAAGTCTGAACTATGTCATTCAGGATCCTGGCCTGGGCTTGGGTGTGAACTAGGAGGGTGGGGTGTCTTAGGACTGATGTTAGTGGAGCTAAGGGAAATGAAATTAACTTGATGTGTTCAAGACATTTAGTCACTATGAGGCCATGGAGTGTGTGGGAAAGATGCATGTGTGTGTGTGTGTGTGTGCAGGGGATGGTCCAGATCCGAGGCCTAGTTCTCCTCTGGTACATATGGCAGCCGGGAAGCTAGGAGTGGTGGAAGCAATCTTGTTCTGAATAGTGGGGTTCTCACTTGAATTCTAGAGATGGAGTGCCATGGAACGCAACATGAAGAGCTCAGAGTATGCCTGTGACAGGGAAGTGGACCTTACTGAATATGGGTGATTTCTCTGGATATGGCCCTATTCTTCATCTCGATTCTGAAGGTTACATCTAAGGCACATAACTTGCAAGAACTATTCCCATTGGATAACATACATTTTCACATTAGAGTATATTGTAACAAAGTAGATGGTTAAGGGAAATTATTTCATATGTTTAGTTCTAAGGTCAAGGACTATCTCCAATTGTTCCCTAACAAAATGACCACTAGAGAATCACTGAAGATATTTTTGTGGATAATTATCAGGATATACTTGAGAAACAACCTTAATTACTAGAGATTTGTCCAGCCAACTAACAGAGTCACCAAGTCAACTAATGAAAATCAATTGCCCTCTTTTCTCAAATGTAACAATGTAATTGAGAAGTACACTGGTTCTATACAATATTTTTCCTGAAGAAGACTTTTTAATTAGCTCAACTCCATTCCAAAAAGGATTTGCCATTGACTATAACTTATTTCAATTCCTATAAGGTGCAAGAAAATGCAAAACATATGCAGAATGCTAGAAATTGAGATTGATTTTTATTTTAATTGAGAAATGGAAACAAAATAAAACAATGAAATAGTTAATGTGATGCCTCAAACTGCAAGGACAGAAATGTGGGGCTTAGATTTGAGTTGTAGGTGGCTTAAGATAGCCCATGATAGAAGAGCATATCAATTAATTGCAATATTCTTAACTTCTAGAAACCACTTTTCAGGCAAATTTATTTGCATATGCAAATTTCCCCATCTAGATTTGTTTTAAACTATCTCAAATATCATCAATCACTTGAAGTCTTTCCAAATTCAAACTCCATGAACATGCAATTACAAGGTTTTCTAGAGTGATCGCTGCATTCAAATCCTTGTCTCTTCAGGGACCCTAGATTGTCCCACATTGGAAGAGAACTCCAATTATCCCCCAACATCTTTATTTAGGATTGCACATCTTAGCTCCCATGAACAAGCAATTAAAACAAAGTTATGTTTCTGAGAGAAAAGGAAGCTATATAATTAGCTGGCCTTTGCAAAGAAAGAAGTAGAGGAGCTATCCTGGAAAAGAGGCAAAAAGCAATAAAGAGATTCTGCATTCACAGGAAGGAACAAAACAACTTAAATATATACATATAGCCCAGATAAAGCAAGGAACAAAACAAGTTAAATATATACATGTGGCCCAGATACCTGGAGTAAAGGATTAGATTACAGTCCAACAGGCTGTACTCTGAAAAAGTGTGCTAAGGTATCAGGATGCCTATGTGAATCAAAGTTCCAAGTCTTTGGGTTTAATTTAAGGAGGAGGATGTATAAATAATAACCAGTCCTCTATTTTTGAATTTTTAAGTTAACTTGGGTCTCTCACCAATCAGAGAGTCGACATGAAAATTGTATCATTCGTTTAATTGATACCAACATAATTTTAGTCTCATTGAAGGTCTTGGGAGTCAGGATGATATTCATATTCTCTCTCTCTTTTTTTTTCCTTTGATGTGTGGTACTAAGGATTGAACCCAGGAATGTTCTATTTTTTGAGCTACACTCCCTGTCCTATTTATAATTTTTTTTCTGAAACAGAGTCTTACTAAGTTGCTGAGGGCCTAGCTAAATTGCTGAGGCTGGCCTTGAACCCGCAGATCCTCCTGTCTCAGCCTCTCAAGTACTGGGATTATAGGCGTGTACCACCACACCCAGATCAGAGTGATTCTCTGGAGGATTTTTGTAAGAGGAAAACATGATGACACTATAACACCTTCCCTGCATCCCTCAGATGGTGTCTCGTGGGCCTTTCTCCGTGTGCTCATGGCACCCCACTCCATTTTATAATTTGATAGGCACTAAAGCTTCACACTCTGGAGGACAGACTATGTTCAACTTATTTTTTATCAAACTAGGGATCTAATACACTGCCTTGCACATAGTAAGGACTCAATTTATAGCTGCACAATTGAAAGAGGAAAGGAGGAGGGAAAAAGGTGCTCCCACAGGAGCACTGAGAGTACCTTTTCCACAGGAGCTTCCACAGGAGCTCTGAGAGTACGCCATGAGAGTACCTTTTCCAAATTGCTTGGATATCACAGACAAATGCAACAGCAAAGCTCTATTTGAGAACACCTGCATTCTATTTGGCCTTCAACCCTCAGCCAAGAAATCTCTCTTTAAAATGTCCCAGTTCCATTTCTATTTCTATTTCTATTCATGATAGTTCGATAATCAAGCTATGATTACATATGTCTAGCATCGGTTCCATGACAGATGTGTGATCCATTCCAATCATCCCAAATCTTTATGCAGATGTTTCTACACTATGTCATTCTTCTTAATTACCTGGTCTCCAAGGGCTACACCTGTGAGGGGGAAGCGATCCAACAATCTATAGTTTAAAGAGAGCTACATTTCCCTGGGGTCTTCTCCCCAAATGTTAAGAAATGTAACTGATTATTTTAACAAGCTGAATTTCTTCCCCCTCAAGTCATGACCTGGTTCTATCAGATAAATTCAAAGCCTGTGGGCAAGCACCTTAAGGCCTTTTCTTTTTTTTTTTTCTTCTCTCACAAGTTTTTGGCTGCTTGCCTTCAAACTGCAAGCTGGCAGAGTTCATCCTTTAAAAGCTTAATAACCCGAAAACCCACCAGGCACCTAGAATACCTCTGGTTTTCAGCCCTAGAGCTTGAAGATGGATGGAGTAAAAATCTAATGCACTTGACCTTGTTCCCTCCTGCTCATAGCCCATGTTTCCTATTACGCCCACTCAAATCCTCATCAAGGCTAAAAAGAGCAGGGACAAAGACGCCTAGGATAGCTCCTGCACATCTCACAGGTAACTGGGCCCTCTAGGTCAGAGGTCCTCAAAATGCAGTCCTCGTGCTAGACTAGCAGCATCAGATTCACCATCTCCTGGGTATTCCTTAGAAATTATATTCTTGGAAGCCAGGCGTGGTGGCGCACGCTTGTAATCCCAGTACTTTGGGAGGCAGAGACTGGAGGATCCGGGTTCGCGGCCAACCTCAGCTCTCTCTCTCTCTCTCTCTCTCTCTCTACTTAGTGAGGCTCTCTGCAACTTCGTGAGACCCGGTTTCAAAATAAAGTATAAAAAATAGGGCCGGGGGTGTAGCGCGGAGGTAGAACGTCCCTGGGTTCAATCCCCAGTACCGCAAAAAAAAAAAAAAGAAATTATATTCTTGGGTGCTACCCCAGACCATCTTCATCAGAAACTCTGGTGGTGGGGCCCAGCAAGCTGCGTTGCAAAGAGACTGCCAGGTGATTCTGAGGCTCCCTAAAGTTTGAGAATACTTGCTCTGGGAAATTGGACCAATGGTATTTGGCTGTAAACCATGGAGTAATTTATAATACTAAAAAGCAAATAATGAACCTCAATCTGGTTTCAGTAATTATGGGACTCGATGACCTCATTTCAAAGGAATAAGTCTCAGCTTTGAAGTAGCCTTGGTAGCTGGCTTTGTGCATTTGGAAATACACAGTGCTCCCTTCCCATGTGGCCCAAGGAAGCTGAAGGAAATCGAAGGTTTCTGAATGTGAACTGGTCAAACCTGGGGCTGGCAGAGGAGGGAGTGGACATCACAGAGTGTGGTCCTCTTAGATTTGACCATCCCTATTCACATGAAGCTACTTCAAGTTTCATTATATCACACAGATTTTGCTTTTTACTGTTTCTCTCTATAAGGGTGTTGATTCAAAACAAGAATTTATGAGGTCCTATTGTGTGTAAGGTACACATAAAAATGGCTTTCTAAAATAAAAAAAAAACAGACTACAGCATCCTAATTTAAAGACACACCACCAAGAACTTGCTTATTATATATCAATATATTTCAGGGAGGACTTCTTTGAATGAACATCTGCAAATAGCGCTCATAGTGCTGGAATAGTTTTCTTTTCATAATACAGGATTCTTCAGCATTTATTTGGAAAACTGTGTATCTATCTTAGTTTTCTTTTATCCAATATCCAAGCATTTAAGCTCATTAGAGGAACTCAGTTTTTTTTTTTTTGCAGTACCGGGGATTGAACCCAGGGGTGTTCTACCTCCACGCTATGCCCCCGGCCCTATTTTTTATACTTTATTTTGAAACCGGGTCTCACGAAGTTGTGGAGGGCCTCACTAAGGAGAGAGAGAGAGAGAGGGAGAGAGAGAGAGAGAAAGAGCTGAGGCTGGCTGCGAACCTGGATCCTCCGGTCTCCGCCTCCCAAAGTACTGGGATTACAAGCGTGTGCCACCACGCCCGGCTGGAACTCAGTTTTTAAGGAAAATTTTCAGTCTGTTTGAAATATACGTCATGGTATATGTTTTATTTTATTTTAACAAATAAGTTTTCATGCAATAGAATTAACATAAAGTAGGAGTTAATTAAATTAACATTTACAAGCAATGAGATAGGGCAGATGGGCACAGGTTTGGGGTTTACAGAGACATTTTCTGGGAGGCTACAGTTTGAGAAACTAGTACATAGTTCTGTCTGAAAACACAAGTGAAATTGAAGTCCATGTTAACCTGCCATATATTAGGAAGTAGAGGACTTGTGCTCTAATCACAAGAATAAAAATCTATATGTTAATATATCTATAAATATTATAATATTTATATTTATGAGCACATGCATATATTATATCACTTTTTATATTTATACTTATAAATATAAGTGTTGTATAAGCAGTGTATTTAAAAATATAGTATTGCATATTTCCTTTTCAGAGATTTTCTTCACTAATAATTTAAACATATGATCCCATGCCAAGATCAATGGATTATTAGGATGCTCTACCAACAGAAGCTTGTTTCCTCATTATAAAAGTATGCCAATGTAAGGAATTACTGTAACTGAAGTAAATAATCCTTAAATCATTGACACTTAACATTTCCCTTTGCAACTCATTACAAGCCATTCTCCCCAACCTCCTACACCTCTCATGTTGAACTGGTTTTAAAGAGAGGAGATGCAGTTGCTCCCAGCTGAAGGTGGGTGTTGGACACAGGACTTACTGTTTAAGCACTAACTCACACCTAGCAAAGTTTCTTTTAGCATCCCAATATACATGCCCACTTGTTTATATATGTACATGTGTAGAAGTTAAGAAACAGAGTCAATCTGAGATACAGAACTAATCTGCCGCATGTGCTTCTAAACAAGAAATATATCCTGCTGGAGAGAGCAGCTAGTAAAATTGCCTGGTCGCCAAGTGCTGAGTTATGCTCACAGCATATGCACTTGGCTTTTTGTACTTTCCCCCAAAGTACACTTCCCCCCGAGGGGAGATTTAAATTGACCTTTTCCTTCGCTAGTCAAACTTGGAGAACATTGACTTGCAATCTCTCCCCTGGTTGCCTCTCTCTAACCTCGAGGCTCAAGTTCAGAATCATTCTTCCAAAGAGAACATTCCCCAAGCACATTCGGTGGCCTGCTCTGTGAAGAATGCGTGGGATATCACTGCCAAGATCATCAGGGATAGAGTGACTCGCGGTTGAACAGAGTGCTATCCCTGGGTTGGCCTCTGAAGCGGCATAGCCAGGGCCCAGCCCTTCACTCGTGGGCCACACCAAGGGAAGAAACAATTCATAAATTCTCTGTGGAGACTGCAGCAAAACAAGGAACTGGCTCTGCTGCCGCAGGATGCCATCCCAGCTGTCTTCCATTCACAATCTGGTTGGAGCCGACCAAGGCAGGCACAGGATGAGGCTGTACTCAGGCTCCATTATACATTCAAATTGCCTGTATTTAAAAACCCCTAAAAACTGTAATGGCTTAATTAAGCTGGTAACTTTATGGCATGCTTCTCCTCTCAGCCTAACTGCAAGCCCTCCCTCTTTCACTGAGAAGTCAGCATGACAGTTCTGTCTCCTGGGATGGCTGCCTGCTGGAAGGAGGTGGGGCTCCAGGATGGGGACACGAAGAAAGCAGATCTTGGCGGAAACTAAATCCCCCTTGTGGCAGATGGTCTACAAATCTCCAGTCCTTTGGAACGCATAAAACAAGGCTGCAGGGAAGGAGTCGGCATTAATTTAGGTTCCAGGAAGAGGAGGGTGAGTTCTTACATGGTGGGGCTCGCCGCCTCTGGAGTCCATCAACCCAAAAGCTCTGCTTCAAAGAAGAGAAATTCAGGTTAAGACTTGCATGCTACCTGAAAGAAAAAAGACCATCTTAATCAGCATTCTCACTGCTGTAATCCAAAGACCTGACCACGTAATTTAGAGGAAGGAAGATTTATTTGCTCAGTTTTCCTTGGAGATTATGGGTTCAGTCTATGTGAGGACAGGGTGTGCGGATCTCAGGGCATGGCTGCAGGAAGCAGAGAGAGGAAGAGCAAAAGACCTTGCTACTCACATCATGAAGGCCAGAAGCAGAGACAGCAAGCAAGCAAGGGGACTTCTAAGATACAAGCACAATTCCTAAGGCCACACCTCCAGGGACCCACCTTCTCTCACCACACCCCACCAGCCTAGGTTACCACCAAGATAAATCTATTACAATGGATTCCAATGGAATGGATTTATCTACTGATGAGCTTACAACCCTCGTGACTTAACTGTATCAACCTTGAGCTCTTCAGGGGTCACTCTGTATCTGACTATAACACCCTCCTATAGGACAGCAGCGTGGCCCCATCCCCATCTCCGCCTACTTGGCGTCATTCTGACTTTTCATACCCACCTGATGGACAACCACAGAGGAGCACTTTAGTGTCACTGAATGGACTTTACGTCTTCACTAGAGGTGGCTGGGTTCTGCGGAGAGGGGGCTGTTGTCACCACTACTGTGTTACAGAAAGGGCTTGCTGGGTCTGCAGCAGGTTCATTACCAGAATATCAATGTCTCTTGGTGGCATTTGTGAAGTCCTTTGAGGATATTTTGAGGCATTTGACTCATGTACAAATCACTTTTGTATGTTTGTGTGTGTGTGTGTGTGTGTGTGTGGTACTGGGGATTGAACCCAGGAGCATTCTAGCTTTGAGCTACACCCTCAGCCCTATTTTATTTTTTATTTTGACACAAGGTCTAAGTTGCAGAAGGCCTTGTTAAGTTGCTGAGGCAGGCCTCAGTCTTGAGATCCTCCTGTCTCAACCTCCCAAGTAGTGGGATTACAGGTATGTGCTACCACCCCCAGCACAAATTACCTTTTTAAGAAAATTAATTACTGGTCACCTTTATTAATTAAATTGTAAAGATGTGGGCTAAAGGGCTAATGGACCGATGTGTGCATGTATACTTCTACTACCCTGAAACCCATCAAGATGTATGATTACAATGCACCAATAACAAAAATAAATAAATAAATTGAAAAAGAAAAGAATCAGGATTTTGCCTGTAGTAGTACATATCTGTAATCTCAGTCTTTGGGAGGCTGAGACAGGAGGATCACAGGTTCAAAGCCAGCCACAGCAACTTAGTGAGACCCTCAGCAACTTAGTGAGACCCTGTTTCAAAATAAAAAATATAAAGGTCTGTGAGTGTAGCTCAGAGATAGAATGCCCCTGAGTTCACTCCCCAGTACCAATAAATCAATCAATAGACTGAGAATTTCTTTCTCAAATTTCTCCTATCTCATTAATAATAGAACCTTAGCTTACTTTTCCTTGTCTTTAAAATAGAATAATAATAAAAATTCTTATCTCACTAGTTTGGCAGAATTGAATAAATTAATATATATGTAAGACACGTAGCACAGTGCCTGGTACTTGATCACTGAAAAATGTTAGTGAAACATAAGTATCATTTTTATTTATATTCCATCAAAGCTCAGATTCTATAGAATTAATACTTTTGGCAAAATCCAGCAATTGTATCTCTGATCATGAGTAAAGTAAAGATATTTTGCCACCCTGGTTCCTCAGGGTTACAGAGTGGTAATTGGTGACCCGATTTCACTAAGTTTTGCTTATTTGGAATTCTGTCTTTTTATTTCTCCTTTAACAGCTGCTTGCATTCGCCTTTTGGGAATTGAGCAAAAGAGTTATTCATTTTTAGGAAGCCACATGTTCTCTATCTTTAAATCAAAGGTGAAATGCAGTGTGCCGTGGCAATAATCCAAAGTTTGGAGGCCACATGGACTTTTTGGTTTAAACTCATTTTCTACGAAGTCAAAACTGATCCTTCGCTTCTGAAAGCCCTGGGAGTGATTAGCTGAGACAGCAGAGAACAGAGATGAGGAGGAGGCCCCTGGTGGCCGAAATGAGGTTTCTCTTTCTAGATCTCCTAATGACATGCGAAAGGCATTAATCCACACTTTCATTTCCTATTAGCCAAATAGAAATGTCTTGAGATAATGCGAATACCTTATGGCATAAGTGACTTTCTCAAGTATCTTATTAGAACTCCCTATCTGTGTAAATTAGGCAGCACCGGGGCTTGACAGCCAGGAACATACTTCTTAAAGGCAGACAATTGGGAGCAGCTCACAAAAAGTTAGCCAAATGCCACTGGGAAAACTTTCAGAAGGTCATGGAGGCTGGAGCCTTTTCTCAAACCCGGTGCCTTTCTGCCACATCACATGCAGGTGACTTCCTTGGTGAAGTCAGATTTCCCAAACACCTCTCAAGAACCATGAGGACAAATCATGCTGTCACAAGTGGGTGTTGGCACATTACTGCAGAAAACAAAGAGAAAGAACTCCTCCTTGGAGGGTCTTCCTTATGCTTTTGAGAATGATACCACAGGTTTCAAGAGCATGCTTTCTCAAAGGGAGTTCTTATAGGCTACCTAGGCTGCTTTGCTTGTTCTAATGTGCAAAGGGCCCACATGCAGTAGCAGTGGAGAAAATTCCAAACCAAATGCACACCAAGAAAACAGGAAGCACCTCTCTGCAGCATTTGCATCTTCCTTCCAAATGGAGGGCTATGTGTTGCTGATGTCACTGCCTTACCAGAGGGTGGGTGAGGAACAGTTGGCACTTGGCATGGGCCAAGTCCAGGTTCTGCCTTTTCCAGTCCACTTGCCCTGCTCCACCCTCAGGGGCTGCTTCACCTTAGTCCTCGCCCGAAGCCTCCTACTGTTCTGCTCAGATGTACTGAAATGAACAGTCATTTTCTTTATTTTCCTGGGAGACTCCTTCTGCAGCCAACGACATCCCTCACCCACACCATTCTCCTTTCTTTACAGCACTGCCTCCCAGAACACTTGTCTTTGACAATATGAACACAAACCATTTCCTTTGAAAATGGGTTCACCCATTTCATAAAGATTGTAAAAATCAGTAAAGATGGACTCTACATTCAGATTTTTTCTTGCAGGTTTTTTGGTTTTGTTTTGGTTTTGTGGCTTATTTGTCATTTTTTTCTTTTTTTTTTTTGCATCTGAGTTTTATAATTCAAGCTGTCTCCTTAAAGTGCAAGAGTGCCATTTGATTTTTTAAATGCTAGCCATTTATCTTACTACATAAATCAATTTTTTCTACTCTTCTCCTCATCAGTACTGTTGCTTTTCAATTCCTCCAAAGTATTTCAGGTGGATGGTTAAAGCCGTGTGGCCACAGTTAGAGACACATCAGATGTCTCCTGCTGAGGCAAAGAAGATGAGCACGGTTAATGGATAAATGATGGCCAATGCTGAGGTCAATATTTACCCTATACTACAATACATCTTGATAACTGTAAAACTACCAAAACAAGCTGTGGATAATCAGCATGTGTGCTGTATCCTGCCAGAAGAGTTCCATTAGAAAGATATGGTAATGACAGAAATAAAGATTACAATAATTTCATGCTATAATTTTGGTCCCAAAGAGAAATGGCCTTTATATTAAGATAAAGATCTAGAATCTCATTGGTTTTCAAACTGTACATGAGAATCATCTGGGGTGCACTTATGTGTATGTGAATACCTGGATTCCATCCATGCAAATTCTGATCAAGTAGGCATGGTCTTGGGCCCACCTAATGTTTAGAAAGTGAAAAAAAAACACTAGGTGGATCTGATGCACAAAGATGCACTAGGGAACACATTTTGAGAAACACCAATTTAAATTCTGTTGCTATTCAGCACAATTCACAGTGACCAAATTATGGAACCAACCTAGGTATCCATCAATAGATGAGTGGATTACAAAATTGTGGGAAATACACACAATGGAATTCTACTCAGCAATAAAGGAGAACAAAATAACATCATTTGCAAGAAAGTGGAAGGATCTAGAGAACATTATGTTAAGCGAGATCAGTCAATCCCCAAAAAAGAAGGGAATATGTGTTCATTAATCTGTGCAACCTAGGGAGTAGTGGGGACACACAAGGGACTCAGGTTGATAATGTAGAACCCTCAGTGGGGCAAGGGAAGTGGTACAAAGGAATGGGAAGGGCAAGAAAGAAGCGAATCAGTGGAATTACTATCATAAACAATGTGTGAATGTGAGAATATACCAACATCATTCTCGGTACTTCATATGGATAGAGGGGGGTGGGGGAGAAACTAAGAGCTGTGTGCATGTATGTTAACATCAAATAGATATTTATTGTGATGTGAGACTACAATGCACTAGTGAAAGAATGTTAAATAAATAAATAAATTCTGCTGCTATTCATTGTGTTTGGGTGGTTCCTTAAGTCACCAACCCATATACTAATTCACATTTATTTTGGGACAACTATGTTTAAAACAATATGTGCATATAGCTGACATGAGGTACTCACTTTCTTGTATTATCATCTGTGTTGCTATTGCTCTCTCCAGTAAAATGCAAATCTTTGAGTTCTTATATGTGATATTGCATAAGGTAAGAACAAGGCTTATTGGAATGATACACCAGTAAAAACTGCTAAAAGAATCTCTGAAAAAAGTAATTGCTCACACCAGGAAACTCAGCCTTCTCCTAAATTCTTGACATCAACTCTATAGTCATTAAAACACTCTTTACGTTTCAAATCCAATCCCAAGACAGCATCTGTAATCATGATTGGATCTTGGAAGAGTGTCAGCACAGTGAGTGTGCCATATCTTTATTTTTCTGCGGGGAGTTTTAAAGAATATTCTAGATGTTATTTGCTTTTGTTGTTATTTACCTTTGAAAGCATTCAACAAGAATGGAAAAACATTCATGACACTATGAGAGAGAAAAAGACCATGAGAGAGAATACACGGGCCTGATATCCACCAAAATGTTCAAACTCAGTATTCCTAGAGGTGTTATGACAGCAATTTTTATTTTCCTCATTTTAAAATCTCTAAATCCACATGTTCCTCTAAATGATTAATTTATTACATGTTCCTCTAAATGACTAATTCCAATGTATTACTTTTATAATAAATGTTTAAGAACTTTCAAAAGCCCAGAACAATTTATATCTGTTTTTGTTTTTAATGATATAGAAAAATACTAAAAGTTTGGCTTTTTGCCATGATTCCTTAATCCTTGTTCCCTTAATGTTTGTCACATTCTGCTTATTTCTCTAACAGTACTTGCCAGAGGAACATTTTTATAACACCACTTTTCTTAGCATTTTTTTAGGCACATGGTCGACAGTGAGGATCTACCTGTTGATTAATTTTGAATTCTCTGTCTTCATTGAATTTCAACACAGATTATATGGAAGGAAGTTAAGCACTACAAATATCTATATGACATCACCAACATGTCTGATGAACTCATTCAACTTTATGTAGTTACTGAAGTTTATGTCTCCAATGAGGTCATGGTCTTAAGACTTAGTATATGCCAAGAGAGAACGCATAGCAAGGTATCAATGCAATAGAAGAATTTAGTGGCTCTTATTTATAACTTTTCATTCTTTAACTCAACCATCTGCCCACATAGAAATGACCATAATTCTGACTGGTCTAGGTTACTGATGTGCTGGCACTGAGTAGGTTCTGGGACGACAAGTTAAATGGTGCCCCCGCTCTGGAGAAGACACTAGAAGAAAGATGGAAATTGCCTAGGGTAGCTGCAAATCACATTAAATATCACTCCCTTTGTTTCTGCCAAAATTCTGCCAATATGTTCTGCTTGATTTAAAGGAAATATGATGAAAATGGAAAACAATTTCTAATCACAGCTATTAATTACCAAGGACTAAATTCATAGAGATTTCCTAATTAAAATTTCAAAGTATCCTAAATATAATGCAAGACTTGATGGATGAGGCCACCCAGGGGATTTCTTTAGAACAGCCCACAAGGCATCAAGGCAGAATGATGGTTCTCAAGTGTAGAGAAAAGGAGTTCCATCCCTAAAATGACCTCAGATGCCTGTCCTGGTTGTAAAGCCAACAAAGTCAAACTTGGAATTGCTGTCAGTGATGGAAAAAAACAATATGGTCACATGTGCTGTGCCAAAACACAAAAATAGACTAGGAGAACATGAGAATGGTCCAAAGTATGTAAGAATAACCAACAGGGAAACCCAGTAAGTAAGCGCCACTGGTTTATTAATTCAACAAGCATTTGCTGACTGACTATTGCATGGCAGGTGTGCTTCGAGGCACTTGGCATACATCAATGCACACAATGAAAGACGATCTCTGCCCTTGTGGAGTTCATATAGAAGCAGGTAGAGATAGACACTGAATAATATATCAAATAAATAGATATCTTATTTCTACCTGAGAGGATGAGCGGTGCTGCAGATAAAAGTAGAGTAGGGCCGGGCATGGTGGCGCACGCTTGTAATCCCAGTATTTTGGGAGGTGGAGACCAGAGGATCCGGGTTCGCGGCCAGCCTCAGCGCTCTCTCTCTCTCTCTCTCTTTCTCTCTCTCTCTCTCTCTTTATCTCTCTCCCTGTCTCTCTCTCTCTCTACCTAGTGAGGCCCTCCGCAACTTCGTGAGACCCGGTTTCAAAATAAAGTATAAAAAATAATAGGGCCAGGGGTGTAGCGCGGAGGTAGAACGCCCCTGGGTTCAATTCCCGGTACCACACACACACAAAAAAAAAGTAGAGTAGGAATATAAAGATCACTGGTTATGAGCTGGGATAGGAGTAAGGTGGGTTGCAATATTAAGCAGAGTTTCAGGTTCCCCCCCCCCTTTGAGAAGACACATTTGAACAAAGACTCTTAAGAAGACGAGGCAATGAGCAATCTGGTCATGCTCCGGACGAGCTTTCTCCTCCTAGTGCAAAACCTTCATGTGTACTGTGCTCGCCACATTCAAGAAACTGCAGAGAAACTGCATCTAGTGTGGAGTGGATAAGTGGAAAAAGTTATAGGATGTGGGCTTATCAAAATAAGAGAGGCCCAGACCGTGTAGGTCATTGTAGGCCTCAGAAGGGCCTTTGGCTACTTGACTTACCATCAAATTTTGACCGCAATTTTAGTATCCATTCTCTCTACAGTTCCTTTTCTCATTCCAGGGCTGCTCTAACTGTGCCCTGCCCCTTCCTACAGTCCTGCAGTAAACTCCCTGATGTATGCCTTTGCTCATTACAAGTCATACTAACTCTGTGGGCAAATTTGTTTACCTGGCAGCTTTTTCGCTGTTAAAAAATATATTTAGGATTTTCGTTGCTTCTCAAATTAAGTCAAAACTCTTAATCTTGTAGGACCTGACTTCTATGTACTTTTCAACTTAATAATATCTTCTGCACCTTTCAATTGTTTTCTCCAATTTCTCTGTCTTTGCTCACGCTACTCTCTAAACATGAATCACTTCCCATATTCTCTTGTCAACGCCGCATCCATTCTTCAGATCTCACCAAATACCACAATCATCTTTTTTGTCACCTCTGATCTCAGCAACAAGTGGCCTCTCACATTCCCAGAATTCCCTGAACTTCATTTTTGCTTCTTGAAAGACAGGTTCTATGCTAGCAAATACTAATTGTGAGTGGACTCAAAACAGATTGGGGGAAATACATCTTATTCATGGTTTAATTCCCCCCAAAGGACCTGAAAATATCAATGCATTGAAAAATTCTAAAAGAATAAGTTTCAGTGCTCAATCTGTAAGCATAGGGAAAGCCGTTTAGCATTATTGACACCAGCCCATTGGGGGATATAATGGTGAGTCTTTTCTTCATCATGACCCATGGGCATTTCATTTTGTGATTACAGATACCTCTGTGTTCCTTGTGACTGCCCATGCTTCAAGCCCAAGACAAGGAATACGGGATTAATTTAGGAATCCATCATATTTTTAAAGCCATGACAACTAGCTGTATCATAAATATAGCAGATCACCCAGCAGCATAAATAATGGAAGCCCTGCCTTGGGGGCAATAAAAGTGATTGATGCTATGAATCGCTGTTAACCCTGTTTATCCTTGCTCCATGTGGATCTCTGCAGCCTGCCTTTGTGCCTGAGATTGGCACTTGAAGCAGCACCTGTGAAGAAATCAGACATCAGGCGGCCAATGTGCTTTCCATCTGAATTTGCCAGTGAGAGAGGAGGAAGGAACCTGATTGAGGGTAAACTAAGTCCACGCATAGAGATGTTTCCGTATCATATCCATAGTAATTATTGAGGAACACTGAAAATACTCCAAGAATTAGATCACTCTGGTCTTACCTTTATTTTAATAATAGAAAGCTTTCCTTGACTTGACCTTTGCCCGGATGTCACAGGTAAAGATGCCTTTTCCCTAATAATGCTCAAGAGACACATGGATGATGGATTTCATTTGTTCTCTGATATGCTGGAAAGGGACATTTAGATGAAAATTTGGCTCAGAGAAGTATGATGTTGGAGAAGAGAAAATGCCATCTCAGAACCAGAAAACCTGGCTTCTGACTCTAGTTCTGCTGCTAATCAGTCTCATTAGTTTACCCAGTTGATCATGTCTCTGTCCCTTTACAGTGATGGAAAGAGATGGGATAAGCCCCCTCTGTATCTATACCTATTTTGTGAAAAATGCTTTAGCAAACATCTGTGTCACTTAGTTTTTAAAGATATATTGCTTTCCCTGCTTTATAGATGAAAAGATTAGGGTTCAGAGAGACTATGTAATACTTCTAAGGTTATATGAAATAAGTTACAACCCAAATTCTGGTCAATCTGAATCCAAAAAAGATCATCTTCTGATAACTTCATCTATGAAGAGCTAAAAGCCAGCTGATCTCTAAGAGCTTTTCCCATTCTAAACTGACTGCTTGTGTCATCCTACGTCACCGCACAGCTTCTATACTGTGGCAAATATCAGGACTAGCCATGTGTTGTTGTTAACTCCTAATCCCTATTCAACCTCCTACTCCTTTATGGAGTAGGACAAATCTGCTCTTAAACTGCTTCCCGAGTCAAGCCACGGAAGAGGGGATCATTGTTGGTGGACTGGTCAAAGACACCACTTCCATTTTGGGTTAAAAAAAAAGAAGCATTCAGAATAATATTCAACTCCTGAAAATGGAGTCATTTACTGGGGTCTTCTACAGATTGGAATTTGAAAAACAATCTGTATCTAGCCCAGTGGAGATTTTGAACTTTGTTTGCTCGGAGGTATTTCCAAATGGATTTTTTTTCTGTGTCGTAGCAGCAAGAAAACAAATGCTTCCTATCTTTACATCCGTGTTCATTTTATCTCTGTCTCAAGCATTGTGACATATCCCCTCTGTATCCCAAATGTCTACTCATCTCTTACTGAAGCCTATTCTGCCCTAGTTTCCATCACTTTTGATTTACATTGAAGTTACTTATGCATCTTTTTTTTCCTAAAAATATATCCTCATATTCCCAAAAGGGCTGAATACAGTTTATAACATACACTGTATAATTAGAGGAGAAAAATAAAAATCCCAAAACCCTGAAAAAGCAGGTTTTCAAGGTTATTCAGTCTTATAGTACAATTCTAAGCAAGGGGAAGAGACAAAACTGAAATATACATCCTGAGCACCCTCTTAACAAGTGCTATGAAATTGTGACCATTCATTCTTACACCTTGCCAAATTTTGCCTTCATAGCACTTCACCATATTTAGAAAATTTATGGACTTTTAATTTTGAGTCAAACTCCTAAACCACAAGTCTGCATACTTTTTCTAAAATTGGCCACAGAGTAATAGCTTAGGTTTATAAGCAATAGAGTCCCTGTTGACTGCTGAACTGTTGTTACAGTGTAAACGTAGTGACAATACAGAAACAATTGGACATAGCTGGGTTCCAATAAAACTTTATTTACAAAATCTGGTAGTAAGCTAGATTTCACCCTTACATCACAGTTTACTGAATCCTGCCCTATATCAAATGGGCTACAAAATTTCTTAAATAATACCTGCTGTCCTTGGATTAGTAGAAGATATTTTCTATTCCCAGAAAATCCTTAGTGTGGTACCCACACCTGAGAACTTTTTCCTTCCTAAAAAGTAGATATTTTTCCTTCTAAAATTAAAATCACCTGAGCAGAGGATAGCCATAAAAGAAGATTAAATGATAGAAGAGGAAAGAAACTACCTTAGACCGAATACACCCAGTCGAAATGGAGTCCAGCTGTTGCTCCAGCCTCACCTTTCACGTTCATTCTCCATGTTGACTTCTGTGAAGTCCCTACATAATTCTTCCTCAGTCACAGTGAACACAGCTCACAAATCTACCCAGGGAGTACAATTAGACAATTTGACAAAAGAGATGCCTTCGAGATAGGTAGGCAAGCATATGAGCATTATCAGTAACTGTTTCCTAACAAAATGATCCTCTGGGTGTCCACAGAAGTAATTATAATAATCACATCATCCATCTAAACCGGGAAGGCTAGTCCATTGCCCAAAAGCCTAGGGAGAAGATTGTTTTGCTAAAATTGTGCACTTCCCAGAGGGGAAGCCAATCTTCCCTTTGCGGTAGGATTCGAGGCTCAATTTCATGGCATTTGGAGATGATCCAAACCAGTTCAGACAGTCACAGCTTCCCAACTGCATTGTACTGTCTGCCACATGAGACATGCTGCTCAGCCTTTGATCTTTATGAAGAATCACGTTGAGACATAGGATCACACAGAGACCAAAAGTGTTTCTTTGAGATGAAAGTGGGAAAAAGAGAGGAAGAGGTAGATGGAACAATGGAAGGTGTTCTTTCCTCTTAAACTCAGCTTTAATGCACCTGCTAGAGAGTCTAGCAAACTCCTCCACATTTTCATCTAGTGACTGCTCAGAGAAAATATTTAAACAAATGGTTATGGTTGTATGCCACTCTCCATTAAGCCACATGGCGGGAAAGGCAATAGTTGGTCCAAGAGTGGATTGCACTAATCCACTCTAATAATCTAAACTGATCTACTCACACACCGAATTAATGAGGTTTATATGAGATTATTTTTCTATTAATAAGGACCTTGTAATAAATTAAATTGTCTTTTAATGGACCTAGGTTAAGGACACAGATTATAGAGCTAAAGCACCTGAGTTTGGATGTCAATTCTGTTACCAACTAGCTTTAGTAACCAGGAGCAAATTTCCAGTCTTTCTGCACCTCAATTTTGATAGCCGAAAAATAGAGAAAAGAACAGTCATGATATCAAAGGATGTTATGAGGTTGAAATAGTTAATATTATTTGCATAGCATTACAACAGAATAATATAGTGATATGCAATATGCATATACAAACATATTTTTATTACATAAATACACTTAAAGAAAAATAAAGCATTTATTTTGCCTGTAATACTTTTCTGACAGCTGCATGCTTCAGCATCTCCGAGGTGGGCTGGAATAAACCCTGTGAATTCAGGCCAGCACTCTGAAATGATCCTCCGCTGACACCAAGAGTTATTTTCCTTCCTCATGGTGGGAGGCGTTTCTGACTCAATCCAGCTCCTGCAGAACTTCAATCCAGAGACCCAACATGCCCCATCAGTGTGCTGCAAGCCAGAAATCAAGGCATAATTGCATCTCATGCACCGAAGGACCCTTCTTCATTGTCCTTCCTTCTCTCTCCACCCCGGGGAGAGTCAGAGGAGCCTTTTGCACAGAGGGGAGCTCACACACACAGAAGTAATAAGTGGCTGTTTGACACAGAAGTGTGTCACCATAGGGCTGACCAATCAATGCTCCTGTAGTGTGTGAGTACTAGGGATTACACTGCAGTCCTTCAGCCATCCTCTTGGTCTCCAAGGAGTCCTCAAAGTTCTTTGTAGAGACAAAAACAAAATAGAAAGAATCTCGTACCTATGGTAAAGATCTATTTTATTACAGGGGAAGACTGTCATTCATGGGTGGCTCAGAAAAGTCCATGCCTATAGGGGCCCAGTCAGGCCAGGACTGTAAGAAGTCTTTACATTTTTGAAGTTTACTTTGTCTCCTTTTGCTATTTTCTTATTTTGTAAAGTATTATACCTTATTCTCTTATGTAGTTGCTATTTAGTGCTCAACATAGAAGTAGACTACAATTTCTGGGCACAGTGGCACATGCCTATAATCCTAGTACTTGGAAGACTGCAACAGGAGGATCACAGGTTCGGGGACAGCCTCAGCAACTTAGTAAAACTTTTTAATTTTTTTTAAATAAAAAATATACGGATGGGGGTATAGGTCTGAGGTAGAAAGCCCGTGGGTTCAATCCTCAGTACCAATAAATAATAAATAAATAGCGAGAAGTAGACTACAATTACCAATATTACACCTGCTCGCTGGTCCAGATTTTCTCTTTCTCCCAATTTGTACGATCTAATTAGGAGCTTTGACCTTCTCCTCTAAAGGGATTTCCTCTGTTCAACAGGGACTGAGTTGGAACAACCTGCTTGACTAGTTTTGCAACTTTACAAGGGTCTGGGGAGTTAACTTCCCCCCAAGCATGCTGTATTATTGTGTGATTAAAGTGTTTCCAGACTTCCTCACCCTCAGAGGCAGTAACAGAAACGGGCTCCACTGCCCTCTCCAGCCTTGAGCCTGTATCCATGTTCACTATTAGCATGCGGAGGAAGATTCAGCATTCCTTGATAAGAATGATCTAAAGGAAATCTTTGCAAAATAAATGCGGTGAGTTTCATAAAGCCTTGCCTTGAGATTACATATGATTTGGCTATTGTGAATCATGCTGCTATTAAATATGGCAGGGAGGAAAGGGAACTTCAGATAAAACTGGAGTGAGACCAGTGGAATAGTTGGAGGGGATGGAGGAGGAGGGGAGAAGAAAAAGGATGCTTGAGAAAGGAAACGGATCAGATAATGTTATATTCATATATGTATCTCACTAACATGCATGTGGGAAGAGGGTCAGGGGAACTTGGTGGGGTCCAGAGGGAAATACACCAAATGATGTGTGCGTATGTAAATGTATCACTTTAAATCTTCTTATGTTGTATATTTACAATGCACCAATAACACTATTAAAAAACAAAGGTTACATATGAACAGATAAAATTCATCATCAAAGGGATATATCTACCAGGCACGGTGGTAAACACATGTAATCCCAGTTACTTTGGAGGCTGAGGTAGGAAGATCACAAGTTCAAGGCCAGCCTGGGCTATTTAGTGAGACTCTGTCTCAAAATTTAAAAAGTGGTGGGGATGTGGCTCAGTAGTAGAGTACTTGGGTAGCATGCAGGAGTCCTTGGGTTCAACCTCCAGTACGAAAGACAAAAATGAAGAGATATCCTACAAGAGAAAATATGAATTCATGGGAAACATGCAGACCCTTCAGAGAAACTGAAGCACAAATCAATTAAAAATAAGTAGAGTTTATTTATGACAGACCATAATATGGGAAACACAAATTTTAGACAGGCTGAAATGTGCTCTAGGGTCTTACAGATTTCAAACAAGTTGTAAAGATAAAAACCACAGTATGAAGGGGAATTACAACAGTTTGTCAAAAATGGATATTGCTAGCTAGGCATGGTGGCTCAGGCCTATAATGCAAGTACTTGGGAGGTTGAGACATAAGGATCAGATCACAGGACCGGGGCCAGTCTTGGCAACTTAGCGAGATCCTCAGCAACTTGGAGAGACCATGTTTCAAAATAAAAAGTAAAATGGGGCTGTGGGTTTAGCTCAGAGGTAGAATGCCTCTGGGTTTAATCCTCTCGCCTCCTCCCCCCAAAAATTAGATTGGTGCAGGCAGGGTAGCAAACTGTCTTGAAAAAATATGAGTGGATGACTTAAAGACTATGCATCCAGCAATTTTCAGAAGGGGAGGTGGGAAGGACAGCACAAAGGCATTCTTGGTAAGAGAAGGGAGTTAGGGGAGCGATGACCCTGGTGGCTGTCTGCAGATGGAGAATGTTCCCTTCTCATAAAAACCATAGCTCTCTGCATAAACTATAGCCCACAGAAAATTGCACAGAGTCCAGAGTTTATTTGGAGGCAGATGTGACTTCAGCCTGGTCCCTCATGTCCTCTCAGCCTAGTATTCGGGGGGTGCCTCAATCTGTTTTGATCTGTTCCATTTTAATTTCTCAACAAACTGGTCTATAAATCTAAACATTATACCCAAAGTTATAGAATAAGATGTTATGTTGTGAGAGAGGGAAAAGTAGAATAGCCCAAATTCCTCCCCATGTTTGTTCAGCTGGGGTTATTTACCTGTTGGGCAGGAAACCTTTTGAAGATGAGCTAATCAAATAGTTTGTCTAAAGAACAGGTAAACTGCAAAGGTGGCTAGTCTTCATTTGTTCTTGTGCATATGTGACTCATGACTTAACTGTGGATACTCAGGCTGCTTGCTCACCCACTCTGTAATCTGCTCTGTGCTCTGTGACCTTGAGCATTTGCTTCAGGTCTTTGAGCATCTACTTCTCATCACAAAATAATAGGTTAGGACAAGGTGATCATTAAGGTCCCTCATACCAGTGTGTCATAAGATGGCACCATTGTTTATCTTCATTATTTTTGCTGTAGCTGCATGTTCTATGTACTTTACTTGCCTAATATTTATCTCTAAACTAGCTCATTTAAAAACAGATTTAAAATGCTACTTAAACTTCCCTTAAACTAATATCAATGAAAAAGTGGGTTGGATGAGCTGGTTTCACTTTTTAAAAAACACATTGAAAGAGATACTTTAAAACTTTCAGGTATCCGCTCCAAATATCTCATGTGTCTCATTCATTTGCCTCACAGCAATTACAAATAAAAACAACTAAATCCTATTCTTAGGATGCTAATTTTGTGCAAGTTTTTTGATGTTCTCCATAATGTTTTTAAAGTGAAAATGCAAATGTTCTTATTATAATGCAAAGAAGAGATACCTGGCTTAATAGTAAGGGTTTTGTTTTGTTTTGTTTTGTTTTTCCCTTTTGAGTAGACCAGCAACCCATAGAAACTGATTACTTGTATGAAGATTAGATTCTCTGAACTTCATACTACTTGACAATTAGTGAATCATAGCAATTTAACCTCTCCCTTTCACTTCTCTTCATTAGGCATACTTAAAAGGAGAATTATCAACTTTCCAGATTAAACAGGAACAGAAAACATCTGATGCTTCTGATGGAAGTTTAACTTATCAATGAAGAAAAAATCTGGGAATGGTGGTGCACACCTGTAATCCCAATACTTGGGAGGCCAAGACAGGAGGATTGCAGGTTTGAGGCCAGCCTCAACAACTTAGAGAGGCTCTCAGCAACTTAGTGAACTCTGTTTAAAAACAACAAATAAAATAGGGCTGGGAATATAGCTCAGAGGTAGATACACATGCCTGGGTTCAATCCCCAGTCCAAAAAAAAAAAAAAAAAGAAAAAGAAAAAAGAAGAAGAGAGAATAAATACATATAAATATGTACACTAATAAAAGGAACATATAATGAAATTGTTTCTTCAACCATAACTTTAGCAGAGCTCATGAGATACTACAATAAATCCTTTATTTGGAGGGGCCCACCTATAATTATGTGAAGTAGCAGGAACATTTACCATGATAACTAAAGCCAGTTGCCTTTTACTTCAGGATCAAAATAAACATTATCTACTATGCTTACGTATTCCAATTTTCATAAATCTAACATTCTCTAAAATTGCCACACTAATCCCTGGACCCATGGTTACACCACATGCCAGCAGAAGGACGCTACATCTTGTGGCACCTGGATGGTGAGCGGCTACCTTCTCAAAAGCAGTAGAACTGTTCACTGTGGGCTGGAGGGCTGAAATGCATGAGCCAGGTGAGGAGAGTTGGACTTTCCCTTTATATAATTAGTACACAGTTTTTCAGAGATAAAATACATACAGCTTTGAGGGAGGAGAGAAATGGAACTATTGGTGACAATACTTTTCAGCTGAAAAGTATAAATCTTGGTTTCAACTTAACACCTATCTCCAAATAGGCAGATTAAATATTAAGTTTAATCTGCCTATTTGGAGCTACACACGATCTTTACAAATCTCTGGCTTTAGCAAAAGTAGTGAACATCTAAAACCATGTCCAAAAGATAATTTATGTTGAATACATGGCTCAATGTGCTATATCAAAGCAAGATATTAGCTTATTACAGACTTCGAATGGATTGTTTAAGGCAAATGGATAGACCTTACAGCATTTATATGACTATTAAATATCCTGAAAGAAGGATGATAGCAAATGGTCCTAATTTGTATTGAACTCCTGCTTTAAAGGTAGCTGAGTGGTGGTCACATTCCTTCAGAGCAGGGGCTGTAGTCCCTCCAAAACACAAGCAACTTTTTGCATGTTATGAATTTTTAGATAACTAGTCATTAAGTAGGTGTGGATACCTGTAACATTGGGCAGGTTTTCATTGGCCAGAACCAGGGCCCTTCCTTAGGAACACATTGATGATGATCACAGTGTTCAGTTCTAAAAGGTACTTCAGAGAGCATTTAGTCCATATGGCTTCCTTTAAAGATGAGGAAATGGGGCTGGGAATGACGGCATGCACTTCCCAGTACTTGGGAGGCCGAGGCAGGAGGATCACAGGTTCGAGGACAGCCTCAGCAACTTAGCAAGATCCTGTTTAAAAAAAAAAGGCTGAGGGTATGGCTGGGAGGAGTGCCCCTGGTTTCAAATTCCCACTACCAAAATAAATATGTACATACATAAATATGAAAACCGGCAGACTTTAGGCAAATTGCTTGGGTTCTTGTGGCTGAAAGGTGAGTCAGAACTGGTAGCCAGACGTTTTGACAAATGATTTGGATTTTAGAGCTCACTGCCCCTGCTGCACTTTGACTTCACTCTGGTTTATGAACTGGGAAACACAACGTAACAAATCAACATACTCCTCCCTAACCTGGAGAGCTTGGAGATTTTTACTGCTGGTTTAACCCAGAGAGAGAAACTGATTGACTTCCCTAAAACATGCTAGGAAAGTTTAGTCACTCTCACCTATTAGAAGACAACTTTGGCTGTGATTCCTATAACAAAGCAGCCTGGTGTACTGACTGATCACTTGGACAGGAAAACAACAGCAACAAGAGAACATGTCTAATAGGTGAGCACCTTCCTTCCATTCAGGTGCTGACTTAGCTTAGTTCTCCTGCAGGTCTTTCCAACAAACTTTCAAGGTCCAGAGGCTGGTGAATTGAAAAGGAGGACAAGGAGCCAGTCATGGTTGCACACACCTGTAATCTCAATACTTGGGTGGCTGAGAGGGTAGGTTCACAATTTTGAGGACAGCCCTAGCAATATAGTGAGGCTCTCAGCAACCTAGTGAGACCCTGTTTCAAATAAAAAATAGACTTAAAAAAAGGGCTGGGGCTGTAGCTCAGAGATAGAATGCCCCTGGGTTCAATCCCCAGTACAAAAAGAACGAATGAATGAACAAATGAACGAAAGAGGAAGAAGGCTGGGCGTGGTGGCGCGTGCTTGTAATCCCAGTACTTGGGAGGCTGAGACTGAAGGATCTTGGTTCGCGGACAGCCTCAGCTACTTAGTGAGGCCCTCCGCAACTTCGTGAGACCTGGTTTCAAAATAAAGTATAAAAAATA
>PVJS01025561.1:0-27755 GCA_004027185.1 Glis glis
ATGCAAGGTAGGGGCAGGTGGTTGAGGCGGCGCCGACCAATGGCGGCGGGGCCACGGGGTGGGCTCGGCCACCAGGCTCCTAGCGGGGTGGAGCTCGCCTGGGCCCGCCCGAGCCCGCGCCGCCAAGTTACTGCGGCCGGGGACTCCGGGAGGATAAGCTCACGCTCGGGCCGGTGCAGTCGCCGCTCTGCGAAGAAATTCCAGCCAGCGTTCCCCGCATCGCGCCCCCGCACCCCAGCTAAGACCTGCCAAGCTCTCCCCCAGCACAGCACAGCCGTCTCCACCCGCACCCCGAGTCTCATGGTTCCCAAATCCTACCTACAACTTTTCCAATCTTTTCATGTAAAGCGAAAGGTGTGTGTGCGTGTGTGTGTGTGTGTGTGTGTGTGTGTGTGTGTGTGTTTTACTGGGGATTGAACCCAGGGGCGTTCTACCTCCTACCTCTGAGCTACATCCCCAGCCCTTTTGTTATTTTGTGTTTTTTTTTTTGAAACGGTCTCCCTAAATTGCTGAGGGTCTCACCAAGTTGCTGAGGCTGGCCCTGAACCTGCGATCTTTCTATCTGGGATTACAGGCGTTCATCACCCCAGTGGGCTGGGAAGGCATCTTTACAGTACAAAAACAAGGAGGACAAAGAAAGGACAGCAAGAAACAAAAAAAATAAGCCGGTCACAGGAACCAAAGAACCAAGCAAAAACCTCATCAGAGGAATTTTAGTAAATACAACATCAGAAACGTGGCCACCCATAACGCTACACCATGTTCTGTTTTAAAGTAAGGCGACAATGGTATGCATGCAAAGTAGCCGATACTGCCAGTGTGGCCCCCTTTGACTTGAGGTTGCATTATGTAATTTGGGAGAGCAGATTTTCTTCCTGACCAACTGGCTCCGAGACACTTTCACCTGAGTCCTCGCTGCCCAGTGAGGTGGCAAGGCACTTTGGCATGGGCAGGATGAGTTCGGCAGTTGTACGCTCTGATCCAGCACACCCCCTGCCCTGCAACAAACACTGCTTCTCTGCCCCCCTCTCTCTGGCTCTTTGCTCTCAACTTCCTTCTCTCCTGCAAGTTAATTCCCACCCGTCCTTCTATTTACCAGGGCAAAGCTGCCCACTAGGGCTCCCAGACCTGCCCGGGACTCTCCAAGAGGGGCAGCCTTAGTTAGAGGGGGACCTCTTGGCAAGGGCTGCATGAGAAAGGGCACTGGAGTTGTGGGGGTGAGGCGGAAACTCCATTACCCCAGCCTCCTCTGAAATTGTAGTTCCTTGTAGTTGCTGAACTCTTGATCTGTGTGTCAGAGGCCACAGTGTTTGTCCACCCCCGCAGTCCTTCACACACAGGAGCGCTGCGGTGTATCCTACAGAACCCTGGCTTTGGTCCGGGGACAAGTTATATTACCTTTCTGAGATTCCCTGTGTCCATCTGTAAGATAGAATGGCACAGTCCACCTCACCGGGGTTCTTAGCACCCTAGCACAGAGAGCACACTTAATTTTATGCCCTCATGGAAAGTGTGTACCCAAAAGAGCCCGGGCACCCTAGGCGGGCTCTGTCAGTCTTTCCAGCTCCACCCTGAAACCTGAACCCAGCAGCCTCCCCAGAGGTTTTAGGGTGTGGCTGAGTGGGGAGATCTTAGTTTCCTTTCTTTACTTCCGAGCCCAGGTCACCCCTGAGGACCACTGGGCTCCCGAAAGCAGGTCACACACGTCAGGATCACCCAGAACCAGAGAAGAGAAGCAGAAACTTAAGGTGATCAGCGCTTCTCTGGACCCAGCTCTGTCTTGGCCCAGATCTGTGAAGAAAGTCAGACCCCGAGGCCCCTCCCAACCCCACCGCCAGCAGCCAAAGGACAGTTTCCAGAGCTCTATGGAGGGAGCGGTGCCAGTCGGTCCCTCTGTCTTTTTCCCCCAGTTGTGGGGGTGTGTATTTACCCTGAAAAGTGGTGACCGAGAGGAAGCATCAGATACATTGAACACTTCAAGGTTTGAAGCCTGTCTGGGTCTACTTATCACAGGGAAGTCACTTAATATTTTCGGAGCCAGGCATGGTGGCGCACGCCTGTAATCCCAGTACTTGGGAGGCTAAGACAGGAGGATCTCAGGTTCCCGGCCAGCCTCCACCATTTTACAAGGCCCTCCACAATTTAGTGAGACTGCATTTCAAAATAAAAAATAAAATAGGGGTGGGGAGCCGGGCGTGGTGGCGCACACTTGTAATCCCAGTACTTGGGAGGCTGAGACCGGAGGATCTGGGTTTGCGGCCAGCCTCAGCTACTTAGTGAGGCTCTCCACAACTTAGTGAGACCCTGTTTCAAAATAAAGAATAAAAAATAGGGCTGGGGGTGTAGCCCGGAGGTAGAATGCCCCTGGGTTCCATCCCTGGTACCGCAAAAAAGAAAAAAATAATAAAAAATAGGGCTGGGGGTGTAGCTCAGAGGTAGAATGCCCCAGGGCTCAATCCCCAGTATCACATATGTATTTATTATTTACATATTATTTATTATATATTTATTTATATTATTTATATATTTATTATTTACATATTTTTGGGCCTCAGTTCCCACCTCTATAGACTAGAAATAAGACATTTCCTCTTTCAGTTGTTTCAGAGGTTGAAACAAAATATAAAATAAGTGCTTAGTACAGTGGTTATCGTGCTACAGGTACTCAATAAGTAGTCGCTCCTGGTTACTGCAGCAGCATGAGCAAGCCTGTCTGATCACTGGTTATGTGCACGGGCGCTGGAGGCAAAGGCCATGTCCTGGTAGCACCACCTTGTAGCTAAATGACTCCGGGCAAGTTTTTTTTTTTTTTTTTTGCGGTACCGGGGATTGAACGCAGGGGCGTTCTACCTCCGCGCTACGCCCTCGGCCCTATTTTTTATACTTTATTTTGAAACTGGGTCTCACGAAGTTGCGGAGGGCCTCAGTAAGGGGAGAGAGAGAGACAGGGAGAGAGAGAGCGAGAGAGCTGAGGCTGGCCGCGAACCCGGATCCTCCGGTCTCCGCCTCCCAAAGTACTGGGATTACAAGTGTGCGCCACCACACCCGGCTCCGGGCAAGTTTAATTGCCAGTGTCTCCATTTCTTCATCTGTTAACTGGAGTTAATGGTAATACATACTTGAGGATGATGGTGAAGACCATTTCATCAAGACCCATAAAGTACTGAAAGCAGAGCCTACTACATAGCAGGTGCTCAATACACAGTAGCCATTAGTAATTATCATGATGGCGAAAGGCTGGGAGGAACAGAGGTGAGAATTAGCCCCTGAAGTAGCTTGGGGGAGAATTTAGGACCCCGACTTTCAGGAGGGAGCCTGTCACCTGCCAGGAGTGTTCAGAGAAGCAGTAATGGGAGAGGGGCTTGGGGGGGAATGACTGTGTCTTAGGCATAGGATTAGACACATTGTGGGAACTGAGGATTCCAGGCCAGGTCTCAAAGGCCCTGGTTCAAATGTGAGCTAAGAGTGAGTTGATAGGAAATATAATCCTGTCTCCTGAACGCAGCACCCCCCCACTACTGAGACTGGGGGGCAGTGGGGATCTTGAATTAGCCTTCCTGGTCCCTTAGCATAGCAGTGTTGTAGATGTCATGGAATCAAACCATTTTGAGCCGGGCGTGGTGGAGCACACTTGTAATCCCAGTATTTAGGAGGCGGAGACCGGAGGATCCGGGTTCGCGGCCAGCCTCAGCTACTTAGTGAGGCCCTCCACAACTTCATGAGACCTGGTTTCAAAATAAAGTATAAAAAACAGGGCCGGGGGTGTAGCTCGGAGGTAGAACGCCCCTGGGTTCAATCCTCAGTACCGAAAAAAAAAAACAACATTTTGAGCTAGGGAGATAAGCATCTAATGTATTCTTCCCTGTTTTATGGATGGGAACACTGAGGCTTAGAGAGGGCTAGGAATTTTTCCAAAGCCACATGGCAAGATGTCCATGGAGCAGGGACTGGCACCAAGGCTCCTGATGGCCAGTGCACAGCCTTCTCCTTCCTGCCCTGGTTGGGATGCCTGAGTGATGGGGGGAAGAAACTCGCAGGGCGTGGTGGCGCACGCTTGTAATCCCAGTACTTTGGGAGGCGGAGACTGGAGGATCCGGGTTCACGGCCAGCCTCAGCTCTCTCGCTCTCTCTCTCTCGGTCTCTCTCTCTCTCTCTCCTTAGTGAGGCCCTCCGCAACTTCGTGAGACCCGGTTTCAAAATAAAGCTTAAAAATAATAGGGCCGGGGGCGTAGCACGGAGGTAGAACACCCCTGCGTTCAATCCCCGGTACCGCAAAAAAAAAAAAATTTAAAAAAAATTAAAAAGGACTGAGGGTGTAGCTCAGCCACAGTACCACACACACACACACACACACACACAAACCCACAAAAAACCCACATGATGCTCTCTACCCATGTCTACTTTCCTTCCTTCCGCTGCCACCACACAGCCGTTAGCTCGACATCAGCGTGTGAAGGGTCATCGTTTTGTACATGTTTGGGACCAGATGGAAGAACGAGCTGAGCATATAAGACTCATGAGAATGATAATGTGAGCCGGGTGTGGTGGCACACACCTGTAATCCCAGTACTCAGGAGCTGAGACAGGAGGATCGCAGGTTTGAAGCTAGCCTCAGCAACTTAGCAAGGCTCTCCACAACTTAACAAGGCTCTCTGCAACACAGCGAGACCCTATTTCCAATAAAACATAAAATAAGACGAGGGGTATAGCTCGGAGGTAGAATGTCCCTAGGTTCAATCCCTAGTACCCAAAATAACTAAGTAAGTAAATGAGAAGAGCTCTTCTGAGCGTTACCTCATGTTAACATTAGTTGAGCAACTAGTGCCAACTAGCATTAGCCAAGGGAACCGAGAACAGTCGAAAGACATGATATCGGAACTAAAAACAACAAACATCTGGTCTAGCAGTTCCCAAAACTTGGACCCCTCAGGGTTCTATGGAGACCCTGCAAAATGAAAGGGTTGCTCCCGGCAAGCAACAAAAATAGCTCTGCCTCCGTCTGCTTTGCATGGAGTCATCCACACGTGATTTCATGCGAACAAAGAGTTTTATGGCTTTAAAGATGTTTTAAATCACTGGTCTCGTATAACCACTCATTTCCTAGACAGGGAAACCAGCTCCACCTGTGGGAAATGGCGCCTCTCCGCACAGCTACACAGTTAGTGGAGGACCCAGGATCAAAGCCAGGTCTCCCGACTCCCTGTCTAGTGCTCTCCGAAGCAGACACCAGTCATTAACCCGGACTGCCTCATCAGCCAAGCCCGGCCAACATAGCAGGGCTTGGTTCTATCCGCACACATGCCCTGGATGTGATTCCTGCTGGCCACTGCTCTGGGTAGAGGGACTTCACTACCAACTCTGTCCCTAGACTCCACGCTCAGAAAGCATCAGCTACAAGCCGGGCGTGGTGGCGCACACTTGTAATCCCAGTACTTGGGAGGCGGAGACTGGAGGATCCGGGTTCTCGGCCAGCCTCAGCTACTTAGTGAGGCCTCCGCAACTTAGTGAGACCCTGTTTCAAAATAAAGAATAAAAAATAGGGCTGAGGCTGTAGCTCAGAGGTAGAATGTCCCTGGGTTCAATCCCCGGTACCGCAAAAAAAAAAAAAAAAAGCATCAGCTACAGCGGGGCGTGGTGGCACTCGCCTATAATCCCAGTACTTGGGAGGCTGAGACAGGTAAAAGGGGCTGGGGTTATAGCTTGGAGGTAGAATGCCCCTGGGTTCAATCCCTAGTGCCAAAAAAAAAAAAAAAGAAGTCAGCATTTGGTGACTGAAACATTAATGGGCTTTGGAAAGGGAGACAGGTACCGAGCGAGCAGACAGGACCTAGAGACAGCAGAGGCCCCTCAACCCGCCTGGGGAGCGTCCTTTCTGATCTTCCACTTAGAAAAAAAGAGAGCGAGCCGGGTGTGGTGGCGCACGCTTGTAATCCCAGTACTGGGAAAGCTGAGACCTGAGGATCCGGGTTCTCAGCCAGCCTCAGCTACTTAGTGAGGCCCTCCGCAACTTAGTGAGACCCTGTTTCAAAATAAAGAATAAAAAATAGGGCTGGGGGTGGTGTAGCTCAGAGGTAGAATGTCCCTGGGTTCAATCCCCAGTACCGAAAAAAAAAAAAAGAAAAAATGAGAGGGACCCCTGGATACCAGAGCAGGAACGTGTGGAGGGGGCCTGCACTGGACCAGCATCTTCCTGAGAAGAGGAGAGCCTGGTTGACCCCTCCATCCTCTGCCCCCCCTGGGAAGATGTGGGTGGCCTGGGTTCTGGCTCTCCTCTCCCCTGCAAAGCTGGGGGCTGGGAAATATGCATGAGGTTTCCCCCACCTCCACAGTCCTGCACCAGCCCAGGGACAGATCTTATACCAGGTGACCCTCCTCTGTCCAGAATCCCCCGCAGCAGTCTGCCCCTGGGGTCTGGTCAGACACTGTGCAGACAGAGCAGGACAGGACCTTATTGACTCTGGAACCCAGGCTGGGTCTTAAGAGGTGCCAGCTCGGCCGGGCGTGGTGGCGCACGCTTGTAATCCCAGAACTTAGGAGGCTGAGACCAGAGGATCCAGGTTCGTGGCCAGCCTCAGCTACTTAGTGAGGCCCTCCGCAACTTAGTGAGACCCTGTTTCAAAATAAAGAATAAAAAATAGGCTGGGGGTGTAGCTCAGAGGTAGAATGCCTCTGGGTTCGATCCCCAGTACCGCCAAAAAAAAAAAAAAAAAGAGAGATGCAGCTCTATTTTTGTGAACTGATGTACACGTGAACAATGGGTTTTCTTACTCACTCAAACCCAGTGGGAGGGGAAGGGGAGAAAACCCATGTTTCTTCCTTAACAAACATCTCCTCTGACTCATTCAGTCATTCAAGAAGAGGAGGTGGCGGGGAGGGGGAAGCCGAGCACAGTCTCCTTTTGACTTGCTGGGTGGGGGTGAGGAGAGAAGACTTCCTTTTCCTTGTTCTTGGCACATCAGGTGACCGCGCAGCCTGGACAGGGTGACAGCTCTCCTCTGCCCAGGCGCCTCACCGGACACCTTCCCCTAGACTCAAGCAGTGTTCCTGTCCCACCCCAGGTGCCAGGGCCTGTGTCAGTTCACTGCCAACTCAGCTAAAGGCTTTTGAGAGCGGGCAGTAAAGTAGCAGTTCCCTGACTGCAGAGCACATGAGAATCACTTGGGGAACTTAAAGATGTCATTGTGCCCCATAGCAATAAATGCAAACATCAGAGCAAGGCCAGGTGTTAGCTTTTTTTTTTTCCTTAATACTAGAGATTGAATCCAGGCGCATTCTACCTCTGTACCCCAGCCCTTTTTTAAAAAATTTTAAAACAGTTTTGAAACAGAATATCGCTAAATTGCTGAGGCTGGCCTCCAACCTGCAATCTTCCTGTCTCAGCCTCCCAAGTACTGGGATTACAGGTGTGCACCACCACACCCAGCATTAGCAGTTGTTTCTGTGTGTGTGTGTGTGTGTGTGTGTGTGTGTGTGTGTGTGTGTGAGAGAGAGAGAGAGAGACAGAGAGAGAGAGAGAGAGATACTGGGGATTGAACCCAGGGGAATTCTACCCCTGAGCTACACCCCCAGCCCTATTTTTTAGTTTTATTTTGGGGACAGGGTCTCTCTAGGTTGTGAAGGCATCACTAAGTTGCTGAGGCTATCCTGAACCTGTGATCCTCCTGTCTCAGCCTTCTGAGTACTGGGATTATGGGCGTACACCACCACACCCAGCACTAGCATAGTTTCTATTTTTTTTTGCAGTACCGGGGATTGAACCCAGGGGCATTCTACCTCCGCGCTACACCCCCGGCCCTATTTTTTATCCTTTATTTTGAAACCGGGTCTCACGAAGTTGCAGAGGGCCTCACTAAGTAGCTGAGGCTGGCCGCGAACCCGGATCCTCCGGTCTCAGCCTCCCAAGTACTGGGATTACAAGCGTGCACCACCACGCCCGGCTGCATAGTTTCTAAAGATCCAACACAGCAAGGTTTGGGAACTGCTGTGCTGAAGGCTGGCTGAACACAGTGGGCGTTGGCAGGATCACAGGTGACGCAGTTTGTTCAGAGACTTGCCCACTCGTTCAAGCGGGAATAGTTCATGAAGATCTCCATGCCAGACCCTGTCCTAGGTGCTGGGGACACAACCATGATCAATACAAAGCCCTGTCCAGGTTCGCGGTCAGCCTCAGCTCGCTCGCTCTCTCTCTCTCTCTCTCTCTCTCTCTACCTAGTGAGGCCCTCCACAACTTCGTGAGACCCGGTTTCAAAATAAAGTATAAAAAAATAGGGCCGGGGGTGTAGCGCGGAGGTAGAATGCCCCTGGGTTCAATCCCAGGTACCGCAAAAAAAAAAAAAAAGAAAAAATACAAAGTCCTGGTTGGTTCTCCTGTGGCTCCCTTTCCAGTGGGGGAAGTCAGATGATAGATAAGCAAATGGATTAAGAATAAACAGGATACAAGCCATGATGAAAACCAACGCACCAGCTACCCAGGAGGTTGAGGCAGGAGGGTCGCAAGTTTGAGGGCAGCCTGGGCACCTTAGTGAGACCTAGTATCAAAATTTTAAAAAATTAAAAAGAAAGGGCTGAGCTGGGTGTGGTGGCCCATGCCTGTAATCCCAAGTACTTGGGAGACTGAGACAGGAGGATCGTAGGTTCATTGCCAGCCTCAGAAACTTAGCAAGGCCCTCCGCAACTTAGTGAGACCCTGTTTCAAAGTAAAATTGGGCTGGGGGTGTAGCAGCTCAGAGGTAGAATGCCCCTGGGTTCAATCCCCAGTACCAAAAAAATAAAAGAGAGAGAGAGAGAAAGAACAAGCTGAGGATGTAGCTCGGTGGTAGAGCACCCCTGGGTTTAATCCAAGGAAGGAAATTAGGAAGGGCAGGAGGAAAGAAGAAAAGAAGGAGGCCAACTCAGGATTAGGGATAGAGAGACTTTGGAGCAGAAGGAATTTTTTGGCACTGATTTTGCTTCAGAAAAGGGCACCTGTGCACCTGCTCAGTGTCCCTGACTTCCTCCTGCTGTCTGCCAAGACAGTTCACGTCTGACAATCCTCAAGGTCCCACCCACTGCCCTGTTGGCCTCTTTCCCTTTAGCTACTTCTTTCTTTTCTTTTATTTCTTTTTTCTTTTTTTGCACTGGGAATTGAACCCAGGGGCATTCTACCTCTGAGCTACACCCCCAGCCCTTTTTATTTTTTTATTTTGAAACAGGGTCTCGCTAAGTTGTGGAGGGCCTCCCTAAGTTGTTGAGGCTGGCTGCGAACCTGCGATCCTCCTGTCTCAGCTTCCAAACTATGGAGATTATAGGTGTGTGCCACCATGCCAGGCTTTTTTATTTTTTTTGGTACTGAAGGTTGAACCTAGAGGCATTCTACCCCCAAGCTACACCCCCAGCCTTATTTTATTTGTTTTTATTTTGAAACAAGGTCTCGCTAAATTGCTGAGGCTGGCCTTGAACCTGCTATCCTCCTGTCTCAGCCTCCCAAATACTGGGATTATAAGCCACCATGCCTGGCTCATATTAGGACTTTTAAGTATTATTACCTAGACCTGTGTAGACATAAAATCACAGTGCATTAAAGCTGGAAAGGGAAACTGAGGCCTAGATTAAAGAGATGACTTGCCAGGCATGGTGGCAGTATACGCCTATAATCCCAGCTACTTGGGAAGCTAAGGCAGGAGGATGGCAAGTTGGAGTCCAGTCTCAGCAATTTAGCAAGACTCTGTCTCTAAAAAATAAACAAGTAAATAAATAAATAAATAAATAGGGCTGAGGGTATAAGCTCAGTGGGAGAGCACCCCTGGCTTTAATCCCCAGTATTTTTTTTTTCTTTTTGCGGTACCGGTACAAGCGTGCGCCACCACACCCGGCTCCCCCAGCCCTATTTTTTATCCTTTATTTTGAAACCGGGTCTCATGAAGTTGCAGAGGGCCTCACTAAGTAGCTGAGGCTGGCCGCGAACCCAGATCCTCCGGTCTCAGCCTCCCAAGTACTGGGATTACAAGCGTGCGCCACCACGCCCGGCTTCCTCTTTTATTTTAACCCAGCAGTCTTGTGGGGTCGATGTTACTGCACCCACATCACAGATGAGGAAGGGGATGTGACATGAGGTGGCCTGGGCGACAGAGCCAGGGGCCATACCTAGATCTGGGTCTGCCTTCTAACTCCCTGCTGCCTCTTATCACATACCGCCTTATCAGCAGCAACTGGAATCATCTCGAAGGCAGCAGAAACTGATTAATAAGGCTGAGAAGACCGTGGGCAGCCAAGGGCTTCATCTGCTCTGTGTCATCCTGGGCGCAGGCGTCCACCGCCCAGCTCGGCAGGTTTTAATGGTTGCAGGTCACTCCGGGCCTCTGGGATATTCGCCCGCCCACATGCGCTCCATGACACCACCCGGGGAGTGTCCTGACCGTACTGGTGCACTGGCAGCCTGTCTGACCAGCTGACGGTTAGAGCTAAGGACGGGGCAGCCCCTAGTGCTGACTTGGCTTCTGCCTCTTGCCCCAGTTCCAGGGGACACATCCTGGCGTTTCCCTGGTGCTACTGGATAAGGTGAGCAGGATGAGATCGGAGCTCTGGGGAAAGAGGGCAGGAAGCAGTATTTGTTGCTTTCAAAAACATTTTGTGGAGCTGAACGTGGTGGCACAGGCCTGTATTCCCAGTACTTGGGAGTCTGAGACTGGAGGATCACAGGTTCGAGGACAGCCTCAGCAAGTAGTGAGACTCTCATCAACCTTGTGAGACTCTGTTTCAAAATAAAAATAAAATAGGGCTGGGGGAGTAGTTTGGAGGTAGAATGCCCCTGGGTTCAAATCAAGTACAATAAACAAACAAACAAAAACCAAACAGGCTGAGAATGTAGCTTGGAGGTAAAACTCTCCTAGGTTCAATCTTCAGTAACCCCCCAAAAGTTTTGTGGCACCCCCATCTCTGAAAGCAAAAAAGGGCTCCGTAGTCAGATTGACAGGTGAACTCCTTACTGCTCCTAGAGAGGCCTCAGAGCTCCTCAGCACGGGAGGAACCTGCCCTTCTGCGTTGGCTTCCTAGAGGCTGTCTGGCTTTGGATGGGCCTTCTGCTTGACATTGCGCAGCGCAAGGACTCAGTGTTCTGCGAGGAGCACGCATGGCAAACCCCGTACCAGAGCCTCTAACGCACAGGCCAGTGTATGACCTTCCTTATAAATATATAACAGCAGCCGTGTTATATATATACATATATATATATATACAAGCCAGGGCGCACGCTTGTGAGAACCTGTTTCAAAATAAAGAATACAAAATAGGGCTGGGGGTGTAGCCTAGAGGTAGAATGCCCCTGGGTTCAATCCCCGGTACTGCCAATAAATAAATATATATATATATATATATATATATATATATATATATATAAACAGCAAATGTCTGCAGTATACCCACTCTGTCTTAAGGGCCTCCCATGAAACAAACTCAACCCTCCTGACAACCCCATGAGGCAGGTCTCATCCCCATTGTATAGATGGGGACAGTGAGGCTCACAGAGGTTGCTCAAGGACATAAAGCTAGCAAGTGGAGAGGAGTCAGGGTGCGCGCCAGGTAGCTGGCTCCTGGGACTGTGCATCCAACCATATGCAGAGAGAGGCTCGGGTTTATCAAATAACTTCCCCAAAGCAGCCATAGTGGAGCCAACGCAGCCAAGAGCACTCATCCATCTATTCCTACTTTACTCATTTACTTAAATGACATTCACTGGACAGAAACTGCAGGCTGGGCACTGCGCTGCTACCAGATGAGAGTGGACGTGACACAGCCCTGTGCTGGGTTGCCGGGGCAGTGCAGTCTGCCGGGTCCCCTCTAGCCATCCACGTGTGTGTGTATGTGTGTGTGTGTGTGTGTGTGTGTGTGTGTGTCTGTGTCTGTGTGTGTCTGTGTGTGTCTGTGTCTGTGTGCAGGTGTCAGGGAGTATGCTCACCAGGGAGACCTGGGCCCGGGAGCTGGGGTGCATAGGCCTCTGTGGCTGCTCCAGCAGGTTCATGTCCTCCCAGCCATGGTTGCCCAACTGGTCAAAGGAGGTTTGAGGACCCCACACCTGACTCTTCCCACTCCAATCCCAGGCTCCTTCCTTGGCCCCACAGCTAGGCACTCAGGCTATGTCCTCTGTAGGGTCACTCCAAGCGCCCCCAGAGCTGCTCCACACAGAGTGTGTCCCGGGGGCCCCCTGAGTCTCCTCACCCTGGTCACTGCCCGCCTTGTAGTCATATGGTCCCCACCTCCTAGTTCTTCATCCACAGTTAGGTTCTCCACAAGGGACACTCGGGGTGTTGGTCATTAATCTCAGGGACTTATCCTCCTCCCGAGAGAAAAATAACTTTTAGACAAGGATGGTCGTAGACCATGGTGACTTTACATCCTTTTTCCGGTCAGAAGGACATATACTGAAGGGTTTATAATTCTACTCTGAAAGCAAACACAGGTCCCCACAACTGTCTCCCAAAGTATCTTAGTCATCCTGGAGTGAAAAACACCCTAAACCTACAACAAACAACTACCCCACAGACGACACTGATGGGGAGACAGCAGTGGGGCGGGGAGACAGCAGCGGGGCCCGGGGCGGATCCCGGAGGGCCCCATGCTTCCAGCTCACCGGCCTGTCCAAGTTCATCCCCTGAATAAACAGGAGGCCCGGCTGTCGACGGGCCGGGCCGGCCCGGCCTCTTGTCTCGGGGGCACACATCTCCTCTGTGGCTTCCTCCAGGGCTGGGCTCTGCGAAGGAAAACCAGAGTGTTCCTCCCACTTAGGGAAAACCACAACCGGCACCAGCTCGGGGGTTGTGGCCCAGGCGGCTGAAGAGCTGCTGTGTTCAGGTGGAAATTGGAGAGACCAAGCCCAGAGGAGGCCAGTGCAGGGGGAGGGAGAGGTCACCAGTGCCCTAAAAAGAAACCTTTCTTCCAAGTCAGGTCCCGTGCCATCCCCACTAGACCACGAGGGCATGTTCATGGCAGGGAGGCCCCTGGTGCGCCACCAGCACAGGCTGCAGCCCCAGCTCTGCTACTCGCCCCCGTGGCTTGCCCAGCCTCACTTGAACAGCAGGATTAATAATGACAGCACAGCCCACTCCCATTCTTTTTTTTTTTTTTTTTTTGCGGTACCGGGGATTGAACCCAGGGGCGTTCTACCTCCGCGCTATACCCCCGGCCCTATTTTTTTATACTTTATTTTGAAACCGGGTCTCACGAAGTTGCGGAGGGCCTCATTAGGGAGAGAGAGAGAGAGAGAGAGAGAGAGAGAGAGAGAGACAGGGAGAGAGAGAGCTGAGGCTGGCCGCGAACCCTGATCCTCCGGTCTCCGCCTCCCAAAGTACTGGGATTACAAGCGTGCGCCACCACGCCCGGCTAGCCCACTCCCATTCTGTGCAGTGGCTACGCTCTGTAAAGTTGCCGTGAATGCTTAATCAGTGAAGAGTCAGCAATTGCTACTAGGGGAAACACAGGGTTTGATTCTTACAAGCCTCCAATCACATGCTTGCCAACCAATCGATACCTAACCTTGTTTTATGTATGTCTCTGTTTAAAGACATCTTACTAGCCGGGCGTGGTGGCGCACGCTTGTAATCCCAGTACTGGGGAAGCTGAGACAAGAGGATCTGGGTTCGCGGCCAGCCTCAGCTACTTAGTGAGACCCTGTTTCAAAATAAAGAATAAAAAATAGGGCTGGGGGGTGTAGCTCGGAAATAGAACGCCCCTGGGTTCAATCCCTGGTACCGCCAAAAATAAAATAAAATAAAGTAAAATAAATAAAATAATAAAATAAATAAATAAATAAATAATAAAATAAAATAAAACAAAATAAATACATTCGTTGTTGCTGTTATTACTTGCTGAACACGTTGTGCCTTGATACCTTTCCTCTTCCCTTTCCTTGTGTTTTTTCCATCTCATGAAACCCAGGGTTTGAATCACGCCTGTGCCAGGTGCCAACTGGGAGACCTTCAGGTTAAGCTGTCCCCCCTTCTTCTTGTCCTCATCTCTAGCACTGCTTTCCACTGCTCACGATGGTGCTTCATAAAAACAACCAGAAGAGACCTGCCTCCTGTTCCCCACCAGGTCTCACGGCCACCTGCACAGGTGCCTCAGCCCTGCCTTCCTCCTGTGCGGTGCAGTGTTCATAGGCGGACCCTTCTGTTTGGGCCCTGGGCCACCCCCCTTCGAAGGTTCTTTACTCCTGGGTCCACGCTCCCCGGTACCTTCTGCATCACCGATTTTTCCATCTCCACCCGCTCATCTCCCTACCACACTGTGGCTGTAAAGGGATCTCCATGCAGGCTGGGAGTGTGACTCCGTGGTAAAGTGCATATTTAGAATGCATGAGGCCCTCAGTTTGATCCCTGCACCCCAAAAACAAACACAAACACACAAACAAAACCCTCCAACAGCAGTTGAACTGCATTAACTGGAATGGCATTGCTCCTCTTCTACCTGAACATCGCTGCAGCTCTTGAGCCAGCAGATCTCCTCTTTAAAGGCTTTCTTGGCTCGGCCCCAGAGCGACCACCCTCCTGGCTCCCTCCCGCATCCCCAGTAGTGAGCCCTGCCACTGCCGCTGGTCCCAGGCTCTTCCTCAGCTCTAAGTGCCTCAGTCCCCTTTCCTTTTCTTTTTTTTTTTTTTTTTTTTTTTTTTGCGGTACCGGGGATTGAACCCAGGGGCATTTTACCTCCGAGCTACACCCCCGGCCCTATTTTTTATACTTTATTTTGAAACCGGGTCTCACGAAGTTGCGGAGGGCCTCACGAAGTAGCTGAGGCTGGCTGCGAACCCAGATCCTCCGGTCTTAGCCTCCCAAGTACTGGGATGACAAGCGTGCGCCACCACACCTGGCTAGAACACAAGTTCTTTGAGGGCCAGGGCCTGTGTTCGTGGTGGCAGGTGTATCTCTGTGCCTGCCCGTGTCTGCATGAGTGGCGTGTGGCTGGGATTCACAAGCCCTGGATGCTTGTGAGGACCCAAGATGATGCGTGTGGGAACACACAGTATCAGTGCCTGTCAATGAAGCTTTGTATATTTTAACAAACTTTGTTGTATATACTTAGGTATACAAGATGTTATTAGATGTACACACACACATATAGTAAAATGGTTACTGCAGTAGAATAAATTACCATCAACTTAAACAGTTATACATTTCCCCCTTATGGTGAGAGCAGCTATAATTAACCCATTTAGCAAATATCCTGGATGTAATATACTATTATTAGCGATAGGCCTCATTTTGTACACGAAATCATTAGACTTGTTCATCCTGCTAGCTTCTTGGTATCCTTTGACCTACCTCTTCCCATTCCTACCCCCACCCATTCCTGGTAAGCAGTTTTATTCTCCATATATTTGACCTTTCCCTTTTTTTTTTTATTTTCCCCTCTCTTTCCCCTGCAGTACTGGGGATTGAACCCAGGGGTGCTTTACCACTGAGCTAGATCCCCAGCTCTTTCTTTCTTTATTTTCTTTTTGTGGTTATGGAAATTAAACCCAGAGGCATTCTACCTCCGAGCTACATCCCCAGACCGATTTTATTTCTTATTTGGAAACAGGGTCTCACTAGGTTGCTGAGAGCCTCACTAAGTTGCTGAGGCTGTCCTCGAACCTGATATCCTCTTGTCTCAGCCTCCCAAGTACTAGGATTACAAGCGTGCACCACCACACCCGGCTTATCCCCAGCCCTTTCTATCTTTTATTTTTATTTAATTAATTAATTAATTAATTGCGGTACTGGGGATGGAACCCAGGGGCATTCTACTTCCAAGCTACACCCCCAGCCCTATTTTTTATCCTTTATTTTGAAACCGGGTCTTGTCTACGGCCATACCACCCTGAATGTGCCCGATCTCGTCTGAAACTGGGTCTCACGAAGTTGTGGAGGGCCTCACTAAGTAGCTGAGGCTGGCCACGAACCCGGATCCTCCGGTCTCTGCCTCCCAAGTACTGGGATGACAAGTGTGCGCCACCACGCCCGGCTTCAATCTTTTATTTTGAGACAGGGTCTTGCTAAATTGCCCAGGCTGGCCTTGAACTTAATGATCCTTCTGCACCAGCCACCAGAGCAGCTGGGATTATTCAGGCTAGTACAAATTGCACCCCTCCACTTCTCCTTTAAGATTCCGCAGATAAGTGAGATCATGCGATGCTTTCCATTCTGAGAGAAGCTTATGACAATCACCATGACTCAGCTTTTAAACCAGTGTGACCATCCGTCTCCCCCTAGGGCCGAATGCATGGGACCGTCTCCTGGGCGCTGGGCTGGCTGCCCCTGGGCAGGCCTGGGGGATGGACCTCGGGTCGGCAGACCCTTTCCTGCTTTTAGCATTGGAGGGCTTAAACCAAAGCGCCTCACTCACTGCCAACTTGAGTGCCAGCTGAGGATCTCGCCATCAGGGCAGTAACAGAGTAGGGACTTTCACCTTCATACAGGCATCCAGTACTGACATCTGTGAAATGGGGATTAGAGTACCTACCCCACAAGACTGTTACAAAGATCACTCGGTAACGGGTTCCATACACCTGGCAGAGTGGAGGCACGTAGTAGATGCTTAAGAAGCTTCTGTCCAGGCCGGGCGTAGTGGCACACGCTTATAATTCCAGTATTTGGGAGGCTGAGACAGGAGGATTGTAGGTTCGCGGCCAGCCTCAGCTACTTAGTGAGGCCCTCCGCAACCTAGTGAGACCCTGTTTCAAAATAAAGAATAAAAAATAAGCCGGGTGTGGTGGCACACGCTTGTAATCCCAGTACTTGGGAGGCTGAGACTGGAGGATCCGGGTTCGCGGCCAGCCTTAGCTACTTAGTGAGGCCCTCTGCAACTTAGTGAGGCCCTGTTTCAAAATAAAGGATAAAAAATAGGGCTGGGGGTGTAGCCCGGAGGTAGAATGGCCCTGGGTTCAATCCCCAGTACTGCAAAAAAAAAAAAAAAAGAATAAAAGAGAGGGCTGGAGCAGGCAGGGGTGGAGCCCAGGAGCAGTGACTTTCAGTCCTCTGCTTCCCTCCCACAGTGAGAAGGGAGGAGACCAGACCTTGTGACCTCTGAGGTCCTGAAGTTCCTTGAGCCTACGGCAGCATCCCTGCCTGTGGCAGCCACATGGCGGAATGGAAAGTTCTACGGCAGTCCAGTGGAGGCTGCAATCCCGGCTCTATTTAGCACCTGCCGGCTCAGGTAAAACCACTTTTTTCACCTGGTCTTCATGGTCTCATTAAAGATTGTCAAGAGGATCAAAGGAGATAATATTTGCTTAGCTTTTCATTGGACCTGGAAAAGCTTTAATGGCTATTCACATCGCCATGCTAGACTTCCTCATGGATGGGCGTGTAGAAGACTAGAGCGAAGCAGAAATTGGAATGATAAGAAATCTTTCTTTTTTTTTTTGCGGTACCGGGGATTGAACCCAGGGGTATTCTACCTCCGAGCTACACCCCCGGCCCTATTTTTTATTCTTTATTTTGAAACAGGGTCTCACTAAGTTGTGGAGGCCTCACTAAGTAGCTGAGGCTGGCCGCGAACCGGGATCCTCCTGCCTCAGCCTCCCAAGTACTGGGATTACAAGCGTGCGCCACCACGCCCGGCTCACAAGAATTCTTTCTTGCTTTTTTTCTTTTTAGTGTCCCTTATACTCCAAATTGAAATTATATCCCAATTTTTCTTTCCCCTACACATGGCCTAGCTTCTCATAGCATTTGTCAGTTCCTTGGGAATCGCCTGTTCGTTGATTCACTGGTTGTCTGGTTACCCCGCCCAGATCAAAAGCTGTAGGAGAAATCCCAGTACTTTGGGAGGCGGAGACCGGAGGATCCGGGTTCACAGCCAGCCTCAGCTCTCTCTCTCTCTACTTAGTGAGGCCCTCCGCAACTTCGTGAGACCCGGTTTCAAAATAAAGTATAAGCCGGGCGTGGTGGCGCACGCTTGTAATCCCAGTACTTTGGGAGACGGAGACCGGAGGATCCAGGTTCGCGGCCAGCCTCAGCTCTCTCTCTCTCTCTCTCTCTCTCTACTTAGTGAGGCCCTCCGCAACTTTGTGAGACCCGGTTTCAAAATAAAGTATAAAAAATAGGGCCGGGGGTATAGTGTGGAGGTAGAACGCCCCTGGGTTCAATCCCCGGTACTGCAAAAAAAAAAGTATAAAAAAATAGGGCCAGGGGTGTAGCGCGGAGGTAGAACGCCCCTGGATTCAATCCCAGGTACCCCCCCAAAAAAAAAGCTATAGGAGAGGCCACTTGTACCCAGTGCTCAGAAGAGCCCCTGGCCCTTCGTGAGCACTATACGCTGGGGGGGTTCATGAATGGATGGATCAAGCACTAGCACCCGCAAAGTCTTGCATTGTTGCTACTTGGGTTACTCTGCATGTGTGTAACACTCAGGACAGCCCACGAGGAAATGGTGGTGAAAGCCAGCACATCCAAGGGAATTACTGTGTGCCAGGCCCCATCCAAGGCGCTCCGCAAATGTCAGCACATTCTACCCTTTGCGTCAGGTGGATGTGCGCACATCTGCATTTACCATGAAGCTACCAAAGCCTAAACTTCCAGGACCCTCACGTGCTGGGGGATCCTGTGTTCACACGGTTGTTTTGTCAAATTTGCATAAATCTAAACCGGGCGTGGTGGCGCATGCTTGTAATCCCAGTACTTGGGAGGTTGAGACCGGAGGATCTGGGTTCCTGGCCAGCCTCAGCTACTTAGTGAGGCCCTCCACAACTTAGTAAGACCCTGTTTCAAAATAAAGAATTAAAAAATTGGGCTCAGCCGGGCGTGGTGGCGCACGCTTGTAATCCCAGTACTTGGGAGGCGGAGACAGGAGGATCCTGGTTCGCGGCCAGCCTCAGCTACTTAGTGAGGCCCTCCGCAACTTCGCGAGACCCGGTTTCAAAATAAAGTATAAAAAATAGGGCCAGGTGTGTAGCTAGGAGGTAGAAGGCCTTTGGGTTCAATCCCCGGTACTGTAGCTCGGAGGTAGAATGCCCCTGGGTTCAATCTCCAGTATTGCAAAAAAATAAAAAAATTTGCATAAGTCAGACATGCTGAAAAAAAATTTTTTTTGGTACTAGAGATTGAACCCAGGGGCATTCTACCTCTGAGCTACACCCCCAGCCCTATTTCACTTTTTATTTTGAAACAGCATTTCACTAAGTTGTTGAAGGTCTCACTAAGTTGCTGAGGCTGTTCAAGGACAATACTGGGATTACAAGCGTGTATCACCGCACCCGGCTTTGGGCTGAGATTTTTTTTTACCTTATAAAGGGCTTCACTCATGCCGGGCATGGGGTGCACGCCTGTGATCCCAGTACTTGGGAGGCTGAGACAGGAGGATTGTAGGTTTGAGGACACCCTCAGCAAGTAGGGAGACTCTCATCAACCTAGCGAGACCCTGTTTCAAAATAAAAGTAAAAAGATAGGGCTGGGGTGTAGCTCGGAGGTGGAATGCGCCTGGGTTCAATCCCTAGTACCAAAAAATAAAAATAAAAAAGGGCTTCACACAATATAAGAACTTCAGGCCCCGTACGCTCAACCTGGCCCCACCTGAGTCTATACTGTTCTTCCCATTTCACAGATGAGAGAGCTGAGACTCAGAAAGACCAAGTACCCTGCCTAAGATGTTCGGAGCCAGGACTTGGGTGCAGGCCTGCCGGTCTGCAAAGCCCTCTCCACTCTGAGCAGGCCTCCCAGGTGTAGGGAAAGGAGCGGGACCGTGGTAGGCGTGGCTGCGGAAGGGCAGCTTTGCAGTCATGTGAGATTCTGAGCGGAGGGAGGGAGAAAAGAAGGAAGGAGGAAGAGAGAATCGTGGATGAGAAGGGTCCCGAGTCCAGAGCCCAGCATCCCAAGCACCAGCTACTTGGCATGAGGATCCTGCTAAATCTGACCCCTTCCTCCCCCACCCAGCCTGGGTGACCCAAATCTATTGTTTGCTTTTCCAACTTCCGAAAGCACCAAGTGCAAACTGCAATGGACCAGCTCAGCTCACCCTAAATAAACCTGCTCTCTGTCCCCTGCCCCTGCCTGGGCCCCTCCTTCGGGGCTGCAGAGCCCAGTCCATCAGGCTGGGGGGAACAAGAGCTGGCTGGCTGCTCCCTCGAGGGAGGCCCTCCCCCGGCTGGTCTGCAAAGGGCCGGTTATATAGTCCAGGCATTCAGTTACCTTCATTAGAATGGGCCCCGAGTGAGCTGGCCGCTACTGGCCGCAGGGCCGATTCTATCACAACAGGGATGAAAGAAGAGAAAAAGAGGGTAAAGGAGCTGCCTTTCCCGCCGCTGAGAGCGAGGGCAGGAAGGCTCAGTGTGCCTGGGCTTGAATGGCCTCGCGCAACCCGAGGACAGAGCCCATTTTGAGGGTGAGGGTCAGTGGAGACAGACTCACGACGGTGGCCCCAGATCAAACAGCATCAGAACCACTCAGAGGAGTAAGGAAGGCTGGGGTGGGGGCGGGGAAGGAGATACCCAAGGAGCAGCAGAGACCTGGACCGGCCTGCGTTCTACTTTCCGCCCTGGGCAAGGAGGTGGACTTGCTGACACCAAGCGCCGGGAAGCCGAGGTGTGGAAACATTCTCTATGCGTGCAGATGGGGTAGAGTGCTTGCCTGGTGTACACCCTGGGTTTGATCCCAGCATCTCCCAGGAAATAAAAAACACAACATTCCTTTAGACCTAAAATGCACAGATTCCAGGTACGGATTCTTCCAGAAAACGGAAATAGGTTTTTTTTTTTGGGGGGGGTGCTTACAGGGGATTGAACCCAGGGGCATTCTACCTCTGAGCTATATGCCCAGCCCTTTTTTATTTTTTTGTTTTGAAACAGGGTCTCACTAGGTTGCTGGGAATCTTGCTAAGTTGCTGAGACTGGCCTCAAACCTGGGATCCTCCTGTCTCAGCCTCCCAAGTTGATAGGAGCATAATACATGTTGGGCTTTCAGGACTGAGGGTGGCAGCCTCCCCACTGGCTGTGCGTCCCCATGAGGGACTTGCAGGGCCATGGGAAGCTGAGTCGCTGTGGCTCTGTATGGCCGCCTGGTTTCCATAGCCTCTGCCTGCCTGGCTAATGGGGTTGGGGATATATTGTAACCTCAGAGTGTATGGTGAGGGCTTGGGAGAGTGGGACAGCAGGAGCGTCTTTTAGCACCATGCTATAATCCACAGAGCAGCAGCTGGCTGGGAGGTGTGCAGCTGCCCTGGACACGCAGGCAGGGCATGTGTGGCACCAGGGTCGAAGCACCAGCCAACTTTGCTACTCAGTGGCTGCATGACCTTGGGGAAGTCTCTTAATTTCTCAGCATAACTTTCTCAGCCTGTAAAATGGGCATAATAATAGCTAATCTTTTTTTTTTTTTGGCAGTACCAGGGATTGAACCCAGGGGCATTCTACCTCCGAGCTCCGCCCCCAGCCCTATTTTTTATTCTTTACTTTGAAACAGGGTCTCACTAAGTTGCGGAGGGCCTCACTAAGTAGCTGAGGCTGGCTGCAAACCCGGATCCTCCGGTCTCAGCCTCCCAAGTACTGGGATTACAAGCGTGCGCCACCACGCCCGGCTATAGCTAAACTTTATATAGCACTTATGCCTTCCTCCTCCCCAGATACTAATCTAAGTGCTTCATTTACACTAACTCTAATCCTCATTACACCTTAGGAGGGAGGCTGCACCATCCTCATCCCACAGGGGAGAAAACAAAGGCACAGATGTGTGAAGAAACACATTGGAGCCACACAGCTAGAAGTGGTAAATGAAGCCGGGCGTGGTGGCGCACGCTTGTTATCCCAGGACTTGGGAGGCGGAGACCAGAGGATCCGGGTTCGCGGCCAGCCTCAGCTACTTAGTGAGGCCCTCTGCAACTTCGTGAGACCCGGTTTCAAAATAAAGGATAAAAAATAGGGCCAGGGGTGTAGCTCGGAGGTAGAACGCCCCTGGGTTCAATCCCCGGTACCGCAAAAAAATAGAAGTGGTAAATGCAGAGTTTGACCTCAGGCCTCCTGGGACCAAGGCATAAGTGTCTAACTATGACAGGCTACCATCTGGTCCCCTCACCTGGTACCCACTCTTGCAGGTGCACCAGGTAGGTGATGCTGTGAATGAAAGAGGGTAGGTCAGGGGATTTCTGAATGGTGAATTTTGATGCAGGACTAGAGAGGAGAGGCCTAAAGCACAGGTGTGGGCTTTGGGACCAAGAAGGAGAGTCCCGAGCAGGAGCGAGGCGCCTGTGTCCGTCGCTGGGAGAACTACGTTACTGCTGAACATCCTGCTCACCGGCACACCAGGGGATGGAAAAACCACACTAAGCAAAGAACTTGCATCCAGATCAGGACTGAAGTACATTAACGTGGGTGAATTAGCTCAAGAAGTTTGATCACCGGATATCATGGAGTCTGGCAAGATGGCTTCTCCCAAGAGCATGCCGAAAGATGCACAGATGATGGCGCAAGTCCTGAAGGACAAGAGGAGGACAGAGTATGAGCCAAGAGTTATAAGTCAGATGTTGGAGTTTGCCTTCTGATATGTGACCACAATTCTAGACGATGCTAAAATTTATTCAAGTCATGCTAAGAAAGCTACTGTCAAGCCAGGTGTGGTGGTGCACGCTTGTAATCCCAGTACTTGGGAGGCTGAGACAGGAGGATTGCAGGTTCGTGGCCAGCCTCAGCTACTTAGTGAGGCTCTCTGCAACTGAGTGAGGCCCTGTTTCAAAATAAAGAATAAGCCGTGCGTGGTGGCACACGCCTGTAATCCCAGTACTTGGGAGGCGGAGACTGGAGGATCCGGGTTCATGGCCAGCCTCAGCTACTTAGTGAGGCCTCTGCAACTTCGTGAGACCCGGTTTACAAATAAAGAATAAAAAATAAGCCGGGCGTGGTGGCGCACGCTTGTAATCCCAGTACTTTGGGAGGCGGAGACCGGAGGATCTGGGTTCACGGCCAGCCTCAGCTCTCTCGCTCTCTATCTCCCTGTCTCTCTCTCTCTCTCTCTCTCTCTCTCTCTCCTTAGGATCTGGGTTCACGGCCAGCCTCAGCTCTCTCGCTCTCTATCTCCCTGTCTCTCTCTCTCTCTCTCTCTCTCCTTAGTGAGGCCCTCCGCAACTTCGTGAGACCCGGTTTCAAAACAAAGTATAAAAAATAGGGCCAGGGGCGTAGCACGGAGGTAGAACGCCCCTGCATTCAATCCCCGGAACCCCCTCAAAAAAAAAAAAGAATAAAAAATAGAGCAGGGGGTGTAGCTCTGAGGTAAATGCCCCTGGGTTCAATTCCCGGTACTGCAAAAAAAAAAAAAAAGAATTAAAAATAGGGCTGGGGGTGTAGCTCTGAGGTAGAATGCCCCTGGGTTCAATCCCCAATACTGCAAAAAAAAAAAAATGAAAAAAAATGAAAAACTACTGTTGATGCAGATGATGTGCGATTGGCAATCCAGTTTCACGCTGACCAGTCTTTTTTTTTTTTTTTTTGGTACTGGGGATTGAACCCAGAAGCTTTCTACCTCCAAGCTACACCCCCAGCCTGATTTTATTTCTTATTTGGAAACAGGGTCTCACTCGGTTGCTGAGAGTCTCACCAAGTTGCCGAGGCTGGCTTTGAACCTGTGATCCTCCTGTCTCAGCCTCCCAAGTACTGGGATTACAAGCGTGTGCCACCACGCCCGGCTTGCGCTGACCAGTCTTTTACCTCTCCTCTGCCAAGAAATTTTTTATTAGATATTGCAAGGCAAAGAAATCAAACCCCCTTGCCATTGATCAAGCCATATTCAGGCCCTAGATTGCCACCTGATAGATATTGCCTAACAGCTCCAAATTATAGGCTCAAATCTTTACAAAAAAAGGCATCTACATCCACATGAAGAATAACCATCCCACGATTGAGTGTTGGTTCAGTTACTAGTAGACCAAGTACTCCCACACTCACCAACCCCACAAACCGTGTCTGTTTCAACTAAAGTAGGGGCTCCAATGTCTCTCACAGGGCAAAGGTTTACAGTACAGATGCCTGCTTCAAAGTCCCCTGCTGTAAAAGCATCAATTCCTACAACATCAGCAGTTCACAATGTTCTGATTAATCCATCATTAATTGGGTCCAAAATACTCTGATTACCACTAATATGGTATCATCACAAAATACTGCCAAAGGCTGGACGTGGTGGCGCATGCTTGTAATCCTATTACTTTGGGAGGCGGAGACTGGAGGATCCGGGTTCGTGGCCAGCCTCAGCCCTCTCTCTCTACCTAGTGAGGCCCTCCGCAACTTCGTGAGACCCGGTTTCAAAGTACAAAAAAAATAGGGCCGGGGGTGTAGTGCGGAGGTAGACCGCCCCTGGGTTCAATCCCTGGTACCGCAAAAAAAAAAAAAAAAAAAACTGCCAATGAATCATCGAATGCATTGAAAAGAAAACGTGATCATGATGATGATGACTATGATAATTTGTACTCTAGTCTTGATGTATGTAACATGACTCGGGTATAGTGAAATTAAGCATGCTGGATGTTTTCAAGTTGTGCTTTAGAAAATTTACATAGTATTTATTTATTTTTATTTTTATTTATTTATTTATTTTTGCAGTACTGGGGGTTGAAATCCAGGGACATTCTACCTCCGAGCTACACCCCCAGCCCGATTTTTTATTCTTTATTTTGAAACAGGGTCTCACTAAGTTGCAGAGGGCCTCTCTAAGTAGCCAAGGCTGGCCGCGAACCTGGATCCTCCTGTCTTAGCCTCCCAAGTACTGGGATTACAAGCGTGCACCACCATGCCCGGCTCTACATACTGGTTAAAGAGTAAATATAGTTATTCTTTTCAATTGAAATGTTGGAATTTCTTTAATAGGGCCAGTAATGGTTTTTCATCGGCCTTTACATATAAAAAATAGTCATTCAACAACAACAAAAAAAGGAGAGTCCACAGCAGCAATCCTAGAACTTTGGTCAGGCGAGCTTGCTAAAGATGCAGATTCCCAGGTCTACCCCAGATCCTGAGCTGGTGGATGAGGCCCAGGGACAGCATTTAGCACAGACACCTGGCTGAGGGGGCGAGGATGATAGAGTCCTACCCTCGGTTCCTGGGGCAGGCACAGGAAGCAGAGTGACACCTTGCACCTGGCTCTCTGGGCCAGACCCCAAGCCTGCCTTGGGAAGTCCTGGGCCCTCTGCCTCCTCAGCTTCCCCATCTATGAGATGAAAGTATTCACCAGCTGGGCGTGGTGGCGCACGCTTGAAATCACAGTACTTGGGAGGCGGAGACCGGAGGATCCGGGTTCGCGGCCAGCCTCAGCTACTTAGTGAGGCCCTCCGCAACTTCATGAGACCCGGTTTCAAAATAAAGATTAAAAAATAGGGCTGGGGGTGTAGCCCGGAGGTAGAATGCCCCTGGGTTCCATCCCCAGTACCGCAAAAAAAAAAAAAAAAGAGTATTCACCAAATGGTGCCATCAGCTGACTCTGTCCTCAGACCCCCTTCTCTGCTTGCTGTAACGAGGTGAAAGTACTGGTGTCTGTCCCTTCGATTATGGGCTCCCAGATGGAGGAATAAAAATAAAGTAGCCAAGACAGGAACAGCTGCTCTGTCAGGAGTGGGCCACAGGATGGGGAGGGTGCCACCAACACGGCTGGCGGGGCCAACTTTTGCTGCTGATCTGCCCAAGATGGCTGGGGAGGCCCCACCCCACTGTGCAGGTCTCCTCCCAGTCACAGTCAAACACACGCATGAATGACCACGGAGCCTGTGGGCTGGGCAGAGGAGAAACACGTGGGAGAAGACAAAGGTCCTGCTGGCGGCCTCCGGCAGGGCGGGCGGAGGTGCAGAGGCCTCTGCTCCCGGGGCCTGAGGTGCCCCCACCACTGAGAGCCTCGGCCTCCTGCATCTGTGTCAAAAGCAAGAGCCCACGCCGCCTCACTTGACCGGTCTAGTGCCCACCGCATGCCAGGCTCTGTCTGGGGCTCATTCTCTCCTTCTCTCCTTCCTTCCTTCCTTCCTTCCTTCCTTCCTTCCTTCCTTCCTTCCTTCCTTCCTCCCTGGGACTCACTCTCTCCTTCTCTCCTTCCTTCCTACCTTCCTTCCTGGGACTCACTCTCTCCTTCTCTCCTTCCTTCCTTCCTTCCTTCCTTCCTTCCTTCCTTCCTTCCTCCCTCCCTCCCTCCCTCCCTTCCTTTTTTCCTTCCTTCCTTCCTTCCTTCCTTCCTTCCATCCATCCATCCATTAGGTAGGGTGTTCTACTACTGAGCTACACCCCCAGCCCTTTTTATTTTTTATAAGTTGCTGAGAGTCTCACTAAGTTGCTGAGGCTGGCTGCAAACCTGCGATTCTCCTGACACCGCCTCCCAAGTACTGGGATTACAAGCGTGCACCACCACCCTGGCTGTCACTCTCTTTATCTTATTCCTCTGCGTCCCAACCTAGCAGGAGGCTAGGGGCTCAGAGAGGGGAGTGGGGCAGTTGGGGGGAGCCAGGGCTGGGCCCCTGTGTCAGGGATCTCTTGTCTGGGATCTCCTGTCTCTCCATGCAACACGGCTGCCTCATTACATAAGGGGACTGTGCTCTGTGGTTACCCTGAGCAGTCGCCTACACTCTGATGACTGAAGCTTTACTGGCTGCGGGGATTGTTGGAGTCCTGAGCTAGCAGCCAGCAAAGTAAGTACAGAGGCTACCTCACGATCAGACAGATCAGATCCAGCCAGTAAAGGCTTTTGTTTGGGGACCACAAGCTGAGGATCAGGAGGGAGGATTTTCCCACAGATGGTATAGAGGTGGCTACTCCATGATCCCAGACCCGGAGCCAAGGTAGAAGCTGAATGCTGGTTCAGGCTTTGCAACCAGCCAGCTACGGGACCTTGGGACAGTCCCCTGTTCTCCGGTGCCTCACTGGAGCTGTTCCAAAACTTTAAATGCTTCCTTGCAAATTTCAAACATACTTCTCACCGTATCTAATGTTCACCCATCTGTGCAGCTGGTCATGCATTAAAGCCACCTGGGGAGTTTTTCAGACTTTCAAAGCCTGGGCCAAACTGCAGACCAATTAAATCAGGACCCAGGCATGAGGATTTTTTTTTTTTTTTTTGCGGTACTGGGGATTGAATCCAGGGGCATTCTACCTCCGAGCTACACCCCCAGCCCTATTTTTTATTCTTTATGGTCTCACGAAGTTGCGGAGGGCCTCACTAAGTAGCTGAGGCTGGCCACGAACCTGTATCCTCCTGTCTCAACTTCCCAAGTACTGGGATTACAAGTGTGCGCCACCACGCCCGGCTCTGCATTTCTTTTATTATTTATTTATTTATTTATTTATTTATTTATTTTGGTGGTACCGGGGATTGAACCCAGGGGCATTCTAACTCTGAGCTACACCCCCAGCCCTATTTTTTTATTCATTGTTTTGAAACAGGGCCTCACTAAGTAGCTGAGGCTGGCTGCAAACCCGGATCCTCCAGTCTCAGCCTCCCAAGTACTGGGATTACAAGCGTGCGCCACCACACCCGGCTGTGCATTTCTTTTATTCTTTATTTTTATTTTTTGGTCCTGGGGATTGAACCCAAGGGCATTCTACCTTGGAGCTACATGTCCAGCCCTATTTTAATTTTAATTTTGAAACAGGGTCTTGCTAAATTGCTGAGAGCCTCACTAAGTTGTTGAGGCTGGCCTCAAACCTGTGATCCTCCCATCTCAGCCTCCCATGTACTGGGATTACAAGCGTGCGCCGCCACGCCCGGCTTACAATTTTCATTTCTTTTTTTTTTTTTTTTTTTTTTTGCGGTACCGGGGATTGAACCCAGAGGCATTCTACCTCTGCGCTACACTCCCGG
>PVJS01025562.1:0-27754 GCA_004027185.1 Glis glis
CCCCTGCGTTCAATCCCTGGTACCGCAAAAAAAAAAAAAAAAAAGAATGGGGGTGTTCTGAAAGGATCGTGGTGGTCTTGAGACAGGTAGGAAAGTGCTGGGCTCTGTTCCCATTTCTTGTGGGACAATCTGGAGGCCCAGGAAGGAGCAAGGCCCACCCTGAGCACGCACAGCATTCGTGCCTCTGCCCCACTGACTCTTGGGGTGTTGCTGCAGGACACTGCAGGACATGCGTAGCCAGGGGATCCTGGGAGCAGCCTGGGTTTACTTCAGCAAGAGCAGGGTCATGAGATTAGATGTGCAATTGTTATAGAATGGAGTTTTAAAGCTACATTAGGATATGAGAATTAACATTGTAAATACTTTACTATAAAAACTTAAGCACATGGTCTATTAAATCTGGGCCATATGCTAGTTATTCTGATGTCTATTTTAGTTGTCACACCACGCACCAAGACTGTAACAGTACCAGGTTTTAGAATAACATGATCTCCAGGGGAGCTGCTGTTGTGTTTCCTTATTTAACACACAAACACATTTGACATCTGATATACGCTGCTGCTGCTGCGATGTATGTAGGGAAGCCTAGGAATTGTAGAAAGTTAGAAGCATGTTGGAGATTTAACATTTCGTCACAGGAGGACTCACAGTATTTGATGATGCAGAAAGGCTCTGTGCCTGTTGAAGTAACAGCTGTCATGAGGAAAGTCCTGCTTGACACTGCTCGCCTCTTCTTTCCTCACCTGTACTTTTCACCAAATGCCTCATGACTGAGTATTTCTGTCAGTGTGAATATTAAAGCAAAGCTAAGCGGAGCAATCTTAATATCTTGATTACATTTGGGGCGGCGAGGGGGGGGCAGACATTAAGCCTGAATGCCATTTGCTATAATTACCCTGTGTGAAGTAGAACTGGTAGCTGTCAAGCTTTGATTGAAACTTGCTGAAGGTTGACACCAGCTGCATGCATTAATCGTCTCTGCAAGCAAAGGCACGTACTGCAGTCACATTTGGAAGCATGCTCTTTTCTGTTTAATTTGTCGTAAAGTATTTGTGATTGAGTTTGGATGATTGCTGCTGTACATTCAGATTTATTTTGTGCTTCGTTTCCAGCAAACAAAAGTCCTTCTAGCTAAATCCTACATATGCCTATAAAAGTGATATTTGCAAATTTTTTAATACTGAGCATTTGGAGGAAAGGAGATTATAAAACTATTCTAAAGAAGCATTTTAAAATGTGTTTGTAATAGAGGTTTGTATAGCTTCCCTTTGGGAATATTAATATTTAACTAAGAATTCCAATGTATACATCAGTATTGTTTAATAAGATAGTTTGATGTGTTAGAACATTTATTTTCTTTGTCATCCTTTTAAATGCGAAGGTAGCAAATTCCAACTGAATTTTTCTATAAGTCATAATATTTAATCCTTATAAAATATAGGTATTTTGAAAAGCAGTGAGACAACCTGTTATTGTCTGTGTCAAAGTGATGAGTACCCGGTTGCACGTTTATTTGGATTGTGCCCAAGTGTGTTTCAGTGGCTGAATAACGACGGCGTTTGATCTGACAGGTAGTACACGTGGCACCAGGCAGGCTGCACAGTCTGTCATATATGGATTCCTCCTGTATTGGTTTCAGATCGAGTGAAGATTCTAGTGGAAGCCAAGCAAAAGGTGTTATTCCTTTACTGCCTCACCCTACAGGGAACATCTGCTTTGAGTCCTAGGAGAGCCAAAAAAATGTAGATATGGTTTAAAGGTTTATAAATACTTATACTGAGAACTATTTCAGTACTGCTGGACTACTGAGGATCTGCAGCAGACATTTGTTGGTTTGGGGAACAGCCTAGCATCTATCTCCTTTCCTGAAAACACCCTCGCTTCCACAAGGAGAACGGAGGGCCTGTCCCACTGGCGGCGGGGACCAGCGCTCCCCTCCTCCTTCCTGTCCCCTTGGATGTGGGACGTTGGACCTGCGTGCCTCTCTCTGGGCTCTCCCCCGCCCGGCTGTCCTCCGGTGGGAGGTGGCGGGGTCTCCGTGGGGATGGTCTGGCCCTCCTCTGGACGCTGCCACTGGCCTGAGTCTGCAAGAATATCCTTTCCCTTGTGCAAGTGTAGTTACTGATAACCTTCCCAAGAACTTTAATTGGCACAAGAAGCGTATCCCTTTAAACTTTAATCTTGGCTCACTATCTCCTGCTGGCTCGCTTGATACAGCTTAATGTCACTTTCAACTCTGCCGCAGGATCGGTAGACCCGGCCAGCTGGTCCCTTTGTTTCTCTCTCTAGTTGGGTTTGGAAGATTGTGGAGGATGCGTATGCCTGTAATCCCGGTACTTGGGAGGATGAGACAGGAGGATCACAGGTTTGAGACAGCCTCAGAGTAGCGAGACTCTCAGCAACCTAGTGAGACCCTGGAGACAGGAAGATTGCAGGTTCAAGGCCAGTGTGCAGTATTTGGCAAGACCCTGTTTCAAAATAAAAAATAAAGGGCTGGGGTGCTGCTCAAAGGTAGAATACCCCTGGGTTCAGTCCTCAGTACCACAAAAAGAAAGAAAGACAGAAAGACAGAGACAGAGAGACAGAGACAGAGAGAAAGAAAGAAAGAAAGAAAAGAAAAGAAAAGAAAAGAAAAGAAAGGAAGAAAGAAGAAAGAAAGAAAGAAAGAAAGAAAGAAAGAAAGCAGGCAGGCAGGAAGGCAGAAAGAAAGGCAGAAAGAAAGAAAAAGAAAAGGAGGGAAGGAAGGAAGGGAAGGAAGGAAGGAAGGAAGGAAGAAGAAAGAAAGAAGGAAGGAAGGAAGGAAAAGGAAAAGGAAAGGAAAGGAAGAAAGGAAAGAAAGGAAGAAAAGAGCCGGGCCTGGTGGCGCACGCTTGTAATCCCAGTACTTTGGGAGGCGGAGACCGGAGGATCCGGGTTCGCGGCCAGCCTCAGCGCTCTCGCTGTCTGTCTGTCTGTCTGTCTCTCTCTCTCTCTTTCTCTCTCTCTCTCTCCTCTTAGTGAGGCCCTCTGCAACTTCGTGAGACCCGGTTTCAAAATAAAGTATAAAAAAAATAGGGCTGGGGGCGTAGCGCGGAGGTAGAACTCCCCTGCGTTCAATCCCCGGTACCGCAAAAAAAAAAAAAAAAAAACAAAAAAAAAGAAAGAAAGACAAAGAAGAAAGAAGGAAGGAAGGAAGGAAGGAAGGAAGGAAGGAGAAAGAAGAAAGAAAGAAGGAAGGAAGGAAAGAGGGAGGGAGGGAGGGAGAAAGGAAGGAAGGAAGGAAAGAAGGAAGGAAAGAAGGAAGGAAGGAATGAGGAAGAAAGATGTGGTTTGCACAGTTGTGGGCAAGCACTCCTTTCCAGAGCCCTGGGGTTGAAAAGCAGTTGGTCGCTGGCTACTGTTTCTTTTATGTAGGGGTAGCTGAACTGAAAGGTGTCTTACATTGAATTTTTATGTAATATAGTTTTATGAAAATAAAATATAAGTACTTCCATTTCACTTTTGTAATTTTAAAGTGACAGTGTTAGGGTTAGTGTTGGCGTATAAGATGACTAAACTTAAAGCATTTCATTTTGAAATTCATTTAGTCAGAAAATATACTTTCATCACTGATGGTGTTGTTTTGCTACTGAGATAAAAATATCCCTGGGAGAATTATGTATTGAAAAGAAATTAAACATTTTCTTTCCAGTCTGAGTATGAATTAATGAAATGGAAAACGTGAGCATTTATAGTTAGCTCTGTCACTGCGTGGTGTTTGTTTGGATCACTGTCTCTGTCACATCTTCTCACCTTGGGCTTTCTAGACGATTAGCATTTCTGTATGTTAATCCATCTTTTATGAGGGAGTACATGAAGAATGGTTTCTCGGATATTTAGAAAATGTTAATTACCTGAATTAAATCACCGCAGTAGGATAAACTGTGACAGAGTGGTCACACCACCAGCTTGTTCTTTATTCTTGTCTGTTAAATGTATGCCTAGATGTTGTGTTAGGCATCATATCCTTGAATATATTTAAATATCACAATATGTATGAATTCATATGGATTTACTTAAAGAGAAGACATTGAAATAGTTGCAGCTGATACATTAACATGAAAACTAGATTAGGGTTTTTAAAAATATGTCTGTGGAGTGTCATGTTTTCCTTAGTGTGTGTGTGTTCTTTGCACATTCACAGAGTTTACAAATACTGTGGTTTTGTGCCCTCCCAATATAGGAATGAGTTACATTGGAATGAGTTTATTCTAACCCCCCCCCAGAGTATGTTCCCATTATAGAAATGTTTCATAGGATGACTCCGCCCATGGGGTAGTGCCAAACCCTAATTTAACCCAAAGTTTAGATGAAGTATTTTTTGCTCCCTCCCTCTCCCTGTGTCTGTCTGTCTGTCTGTCTGTCTCTCTCTCTCTCTCTCTCTCTCTCTCGTACTGGAGATTGAACCTTAGGGCTATTCTACCTCCAGGCTACCCCCCGTAACTTTTATTTTGAAATAGGGTCTCACTAGGTTGCTGAGGGCCTCACTAAATTGCTGGGGCTGGTCTCAAATCTGTGATCCTCCTGTCTCAGCCTCCCAAGTACTAGGATTATAGGCATGTATGTGCCACCATGCCCAGTTTATACTTTTTGCTTTCAAATATAAAAGAAAACAGTGTCTCTATGCAAAGAAACTTTGAACGGTACACAGCAGCTTGAATTTAGAATGGTGATGTTGGTTGCAGTTGCTGGCTCTTGAGCCACTTTACCTTCCTTGGGTATCCTCGTGGCCGCTGGCATTGATGTTCGAGGCCACAGCACATAGCTGAGGCTGGAAGCTAGTGCTACACATGTGTGAGCCAGAGCGGGCCTTCTGGGCAGAAGTGCAGGTGGATGGAGGGCTGGACCAGGGGATCCACACTGTTGTTTTTATTCATATGGAAAAAATGGTGGTAGCATTAGGGGAAGGGTAACCTTCAGAGTAGGGAAAAGTGTTATCACCTTCCTGCCCTGCCTGTCTAGGGTACCCAGAGCACCAGAGAAGATGTAACCAAATGTCTCCAAATGTGAGGACTAGACTCTTAAACCACTCCCAGCAAGGATGGAGCATTGCAGTGGAATGCTCTTAGCTCTTCAGATGTGCAGCCACTATCCAGAGAACTCCCTGTGGATGCGTCTTCTCTGTCTTCCACTGTGGAGGACTCCAGGGGCAAGCGGATCAGAAAATGCAGACAACTAAACATATACAGTTGAAAACCTCCAGTTAATCTACTTGGCTATCACAGCCATTCAACAAGAACAAGACATTACGAGAAGGAAGCAAGTGAACAATGCAGCAAGATGAGACCCGTCCTACATTTAAAAGCTTTGGAGTTAGGAGGATGGATTTAAGCCATTTGTTAATTGGGTGGTGGGTTACTTATTATGATATTATAGGAAACACCTATTAGGTTTATTAAAGAGAAATGGATTGCCGAGGTGAACATTTAAGTAGAAATAAGAGAAAATAAGGTGGAATTAACCTAAAATATAGAGCAAAAACCAAAAAAAGGTGGGGCAATGACAGGTGGGAAATTAATCTGTGTGTTTCAACATTCTACTTACAGTACATAGACAACAGAAAAGGGAGCAGAAGAAATTAACAGAACAGTGAGGGAAGCTAATTTCCAGAGAAGGAGGACACCTCTTTATATTAAAGGAACCCACCAGGAGCCGGTGCAGTTGATGAAGAGTCACCCATGGTGTGTCCTTGTGAAATCTCAGTGCTGCGGGGATCAGGATGACGTCACAGGCGTTTTCAGAGAAGGAAGACAGGTCCCTGTCACTTGTCTCGTCAGCATTGCTGGGAGTTAGAAGTATCGCCAACGGAACCCGAAAGTAAGCACGTTTCCCACACCTGCAGTTCTGTACCTGACAAACTACCATTCAGGTGTAACAGCAGTGAAAAGACGTTTCCCAATGTGCAAGGCCTAGACAAATTAGCCTTTCCAGTACCCTTAGCAGGAAGATGGTTGAACACGTGCTTCTCCATGTAAAGCCAGGGAATAGCCGAGGAAGGGAGACTCGGCCCCCAGGAAATAGAGGAACCAGTTCAACCTGGCAGGCAAAGAAAATCTGTAGAGGAGTAACGACCATAAGGTATGTCTAGACAACAGCCATTCCACATTGACAGGAGTACAAGAGACTCCTGAAGCAAAGCAAGGCTTGACAACGTGAGGCTCACCTCTGTCTCCCTGGAACCCTGTGCTCATGGGAAGAAGGCAAGTAGAAACCCCACTTTTGCCCTTGTTTTGTGGAGGAAGGCCATGCTTTTAAGAGACCAGCAAGAAAAGTGGGCCCATTTAATCCTAAAACTAGATTCTTTTTTTCATTTCCTGGAGATAGTGACATTAGATTTGGAAAGAGTGAAATGTAATTTTGGTACACCTCTTGGCCTGGCATTAAATAACATTTACATATTAAAATATAGATGTTGGTTGTTGACTTTTCACCACTTTGAACTAATCTGTGACACAAACATCTTGGTTGCTGTTTACTTTAACACACAGATAGTTCTGAACTTGATGTTGTTAAAGGAGAAGTGTAGCTGACTCCAGGTAAGTTGAGGAAGTTCAGAAGAAAAGTGTGTTGAGGTTCCAGTATCAGTGAGGAATTGACATGCACGGTCAACTTGCTGGAACAAAGAATAAAATTAATACTGTATTTTCTTATAGTCACAACTAGTAGAAGGGCTAAAAGTTGGGAGGGGCAGGATGAAAATTAGTGTAGGGAAGTTAAACTATAATTTTTAAATTTAGGAGAATCAGTAGATATTAAATTATCATTAAATCCAGAAACCTATATATCAGTTTATTATTTAGGGGTATAGAAATAACTACCAGGAGAATGAACAACAAGATTGGTTAGAAACTTTATTGTGGGGAATGGGATGTGGTGTGAGGAGGAAGTGTGGAAACGGAAGTTCTCAGGTATTAGATTTGTTCTACGTACACATACTTGGAGAGTTCATTTCAATTACGTCTATTTCAGTAATTTGACAGAACCTTAGGAAATAAAGTAATATGTAAACTTTTGCTCCACTCTTAGCTTTTATTTTATTTTTTTGCGGTACCGGGGATTGAACGCAGGGGCGTTCTACCTCCGCGCTACGCCCCCGGCCCTATTTTTTATACTTTATTTTTGAAACCGGGTCTCACAAAGTTGTGGAGGACCTCACTAAGGAGGGAGGGAGGGAGAGAGAGAGAGAGAGAGAGAGAGACAGGGAGAGAGAGAGACAGAGAGAGAGAGAGAGCGCTGAGGCTGGCCTCGAACCCGGATCCTCCGGTCTCCGCCTTCCAAAGTACTGGGATTACAAGCGTGCACCACCACGCCCGGCCACTCTTAGCTTTTTAAACTGAGCATCATTTTGGACACTGATAACAAAAAGTTGAATGAACAACTCTTTCTCCCATTATTAAACCTAACCTTTTTCTGGAAATGTTTGTGCTTTTATACTGTCAGTTGTGTGGATATAGACTATAAGTGAGTCCAGCCCCCTTTTATTTTAATAGATTCGAACTTTGGCTTTGAATTACTGATACAAGTGATATTCTTTAAGGTAAACTCTGGTATAGGAGGAAGCTTCAGAGTCCAAAGCATCAAATAGACATTTCATTGGGCATTTGGAGTTCACAAAGAGTGGACATTTATTTGCATTCTCGAGACTGTTATTTCCAATTTGAAGATAAATTCATAGTAGACTGAGCTAGGAAGAACATGGGTGTACAGCAGGACACAGAGACACTGCAGCAACTTCAGCAAAACACTGGTGTCTGCTACACTCAGGAAGGGTACCTGTCGCCATGGCCTCTCATCACTTGCGTTCCCTGTAAGTGGGACTGTGTATCTCCCCAAGCAGATTTCTCCCATGTAACTGTAAACAACAGTCAGTCCTCTCTCATCCTTGCATAAACTTGTCTTTTATGAAGCAGGCAGCTGGCTCACTGGTCAGTTTCTGACTCCTGATGTGGTAGTTAAGGACATGGAGTATGGAACTGGTCCCCCCCCATTGTTATGGTTTGGATCTGAAATGTCCACCCCCCAAATCTCACGCAACGCAGCAATGTTCAGAGGTACAGTCACTGATCATGAGGTCTCTGACTAACCAGTGCACTGATCCATTGATGGATTAATAATTTGGATGGCTTTGCTGGGCATAACTGCAGGCAGGTGGGGCGTGGCTGGAGGAAGTAGGTCACTGGGGTGTGGCCTTGCAGACTGTCCACCCCCAGCCCCTCTTCTCTTGCTCTGCTTCTCAGATGCCATGCGCCGAGAAGCTTTTTCCCCTCATGCCCTGCTGCCATGAGGTTTTGGTCTTAAAGCCGGCAGACCATGGACTGAATCTTTGAAACTGAGCCAAATAACCCTTTCCTCCTCGTAAGTTGTTCTCATTAGCTATTTTGATCACAGCAGTGAAAAATCGACTAGCATAGAAATTGGTACCAAGAGGTCCATGTGGTTCAGAAGCCTTTGTAACTGGTTTGCAGGAGAAATTTGGTAAGGTTTGGAGATGCGCGTGGAGCAGCCTAGAGTGATGTACGTACGCAGAGCTTAACGGGCAATTCTGGTGAGAGCGCAAAGGACCAGAATGCTGATCAGAAGGCAGGCAGTAAAGACTCTGCTCGTGAGGTTTCAGACAGAAACAGGACTCTGTTGGGACTTGGACTAGAGGCCATTCGTGTTAACATAATGGCAAAGAACTTACCTGCATTTTGCCGTGTCTTGAGACTTTGTGTGAGGCCAAATTTAAAAGCAATGGATTAATTTGAAGGAAATTTTAAGGCAGCACAGCATTCAGGCGGTGGCAGGGGGTCTTATTGGCAACTTTTAACCAGGTTTAATGTGAGACTTGGGAGCAAAAAGCAGAGAAGAAAGATACAAAAAACTTGCTGTTCAGCCAGAGAAGCACAGTTACTAAAGAGAAACCAAGTGAATAGGAAAGGTATCTTGAGGGCATCGCAGGAATCAGCAAGGTCCACACATCGCAGGCTCAAGGGTGTAAAAGTAAAAACCTGTCTGTAAGAGGTGATTTTGAGAAGAGACCTTGGGGATGTCCTGTTCACATAGGGCTGCCTAAGAAGTTGTTTTCCCAGGATTCATTTCACTGTGCTCAGCCACCCAGACATTCAGAGGCCATTGCTGGAGCTGACAGCAGACTTTGGTGTTATCTGTGTAGTGCTGGTTCTGCAGGAATTCAGGATGCTGGAGTTACGGGGTCATGGAGGCTTCCTCCCACATTACAAAGAAAAGCTTGGGAGGCCATGTGTGTCAGGATCGGAATCCATGCAGGCATTCCCCAAGGGAATGCGTGAAGCTGTGAAAGTAAAGCCGAGCTCCAGTGGAGACCTCAGGAATTAAGAATCATGGACTATCTGCTGAGAAAAGCTGCAGACTGTGACAGAGCCAGGCCAAGAGAGAGGGCATGCGGGCTACAACCAACAAGGCCATGGGGGCGGGGCTGCCACAGTCCGTTGGAGATCACATCTCACCACTCTGTGCCCGGGATGCTGGATGTTGATCTACAGGACTTAGTATTTGCCCAGCTGTGCTTCTGTCATGCTTTGATCCTATCTTTTCTCTCTATGCCCCTATTCCTCCCCTTTGGGATGAGAATATTTACTCTGTGCCATTGTGTATTGGAAACATGTAACTTGCTTTTTTATTTTTCCAGGGGCTCACAGCTAAGATTTCGCTTGAGTCTTGGAGGAGACTTTGGGCTTTTGAGAATGCTGGGACTGTTAAGACTGGGGACTCTTGGAGATGGACGGAATGCATTTGCATTGCGAGATGGGCATGAGCTTTTGGGGCAAGGGACAGAATGTTACAGTTTGAGTCTGAAATGTCCCCTAAGTCTCAGCCAAGGCAGCAATGTTCAGAAGTGAAATAACTGAATCACGAGGGCTCTGATCTCATCCGCAGATTAATTGTTGATGGCTTAATAATTTTGATGGATTTACTGGTGGTACCTATGTGCAGGTGGAGCGTGGCTGGAGGAAGTGGGTCACTGGGGCATGGTCTTGGGTAATATGTTTGTCCCTGACTTCTTCCTCTCTTGCTTTGCTTCCTGGATGCCCTGACTTGAGCAGCTTTTCTCCACTGTTCCCTGCTGCCATATGATACTTCAGCCTTAGAGTTGGCAGATTGTGGACTGAACCTCAGAAACTGTGAGCTGGATAAACCTTTCCTCCTCTAAGTTGTTCTTGTCACATATTTTAACCGGAGTGACAAAAAGCTGCCTAACACCCACTAATCTTGGGGCTTCTCTAATACTTCGCAGGAAGAGTTTTATGTGGTTAAATGTGGTAGAGTATGTATAGTTTTAAAAACAGTGCCCGACTCATAGCAGCTGCTCTTTAAGTTTTAGCTGTTTTTGAAAAAGGGTACAGGTGGCTTTTCAGTTTGCTCTCACATGGTCACTCAACTTGTTGAGCGTTTTCGGGACCATGTTCCTGAACATGGAAATAATGCTACCCGATGATGTGTTTGAGGGGCCAGAGGAGACCGTGATAGCTGGGCCAGGTCTTTGCTGCTGCTTCTAAGTTAATCTCTCCATGATTAGACATATAACATTACATTAGAATATTTCTAGAAGAAAATGGATTCAACTTAAAATTATTTCAGGTTACACTAAACTTTACAGAAATATAACTAATATAAATGAAGGTTGGCAAGTAATGAACATTTAAACCATCCTTTAAAGATACTAGATAGCCCTAAGCCGGGTGTGGTGGCGCACGCTTATAATCCCAGTACTTGGGAGGCGGAGACCGGAGGATCCGGGTTCGTGGCCAGCCTCAGCTACTTAGTGAGGCCCTCTGCAACTTCATGAGACCCAGTTTCAAAATAAAGGATAAAAAATAGGGCCGGGGGTGTAGCGCGGAGGTAGAACGCCTCTGGGTTCAATCTCTGGTACTGCAAAAAAAAAAAAAAAGATACTAGATAACTAATGTATCTTGATGGCATTTTGCAAAGATAACCTTTAGAGAACTCAGGAGTTTGTCAACACTGAGCTAAGTGATGTATAAGCATGGAATGCCTTTGTTCGCTCCAGTTACAGTCTTCATTGAACTTTTACAAACCTTTTTTCATTCATTCATGAGTCATGGAGTGACTCAGTAATTTTGCAGTCACGTTTGGTTACTCAAGAGAGAAAAATACCCCCTACGTTTAGCCCAGTTTAAAACTTCAATCTCATGTCCAGTTCAGGAGTGTACCCTTGTTCTATTTCTAGCCATGCTGGAGTAACAGAGACCAGATATGCTCTTCTACCCTAAATAACTAGGAAATTAGCCAACTGTGTGAAACAACTATTTTCAGATATTTGGTTATAGGTGGTATAAGTCTGTGTTGTTGAGAAAAAAAAAGAGAATCAGACAAGAGGAGTCCTAAAGGCATGGGAACTTTCTGCATGAGGCATTTTTCCTGACTACAGTGCAAGAAAGATGAACCCAAGCAGGTCAGGGAAGCTGAGAGGTTTAAATAAGTGGGATGCAGTGTCAGGGAGGGGACAGCCACGCAGAAAACAGCTTCAGAAACGTGCACAGAGGTACCTTCAAGTGAGTTTGTTGCTGAAGACTAAGATGTGCTTGCATCTGGTCTAGCTCCACAGGCCAGCCATGGGGAAAGCTAAGCAGAATCATCCCCAGAAGCCACACAGCAGGGAACTGCCAAAATTTTCAGATTCTGAATAGCAGAGTAAGAAGGCTTTTTAAGAGCATGCTGTGAACTAAGGAGAAACCAAAAAGGATTGTGTTATTAAGGCCAAACTATCCTTAAGGAGTTCTCTAGATCTGTTTAACAAAGGTTAAAAACAAGGCTCAGAAGGATCCACTGCGCAGCAAAGAATTTAGCTGCCTGATGGTACAACACCCAATATGCTTTAAAGGAGTACAACATAATCCAGCACACAACAGAATCACATAATGTCTAGCATTGAATAAAAAATCAGACATATGATGAAGCAGGAAAATGTGACTCTCAAGAAAAAGCAATCAGTAGAAATAACGATACAACAGAGATGATAAAATTTTCAGAAAAGGGCCTCAGAACAGTAGTTATGTTTGTTTATACTCAAGGATTTTAAAGAAAAATGAAAAATAGGTCAAAACTGAAGGGGATGGAAGATGATATGTTGTGCTAACAATAGATAAGAAAGCTGGAAGCCAGGCATGGTGGCGCATGCCTGTTTTCCCAGTACTTGGGGGGCTGAGACAGGAGGATCACAGGTTCGAGGACAGCCTCAGCAAGTAGTGAGACTCTCATCAACCTAACAAGATGTTGTTTCAAAATAAAAGTAAAATAGGGCTGGGGGTGTAGCTCAGAGGTAGAATGCCCCTGGGTTCAACCCCCAGTATCACAACACACACAAAAAAAGGGCTGGAGTAGCTGTGTGAATAGTAGACAAACTAGATTTCAGGGCAAGGAATATCACTACTAGGGAAAAAGAGACATTTTATTATAGCAGAGTGAATCTGCCGAGAAGATACCACAATTGTAAATGTGTACGCAACTATAATGGGACTTGAAAATGTATGAGTTGAAATATTTCAGAACTACAAAGGGACGAAGTCTATTTTTTTGGAGATTATGTAATCCATAGGGCAAATAGAAAGAAAATCAATGAGAATATAGAACATTTGAGCGAGGCTCTGAAACAGCTTGGCCTGATTGACATTTGCGTAGTAGTCTACATGACAGCAGCAGAATTCACATTCTTTTCAAGTTGCATATGGAATATTCATCAAAATAGAATGATAGTCCAAACATTGATATAATGCAGAATATATTCTGACTCCAACAGAATTAAATTAGAAATTGATAACAAGAATAAATGAAAAAGTCTTACATTTGGAAATTAAAAGGAGTAGTCCATGGTTCAAAGAAGAAGTCACAAGAAAAATTAGAAAATAGTTTGAACGTAATGAAAATGAAAACATAGTACATTTTTCTTGGATATAGCTAAAGGAATGCTTAACGCAAAATTAAAATTTTAAAAGCTTATGGCAGAAAAAAGAAAAGTCTAGACTCAGTATTCTAAATTACTTCTACCTTAAGAGTTGTAATTAGTGAACTCAACTATGCCCCAAAAGTAGAGAAAAATCAGTGAAACCAAAGCTGATTCTTTGAAAATGTTAAAGAAGAAAAAAAAGTATAACACTACTAGCCAACCTGATCAAGGAGTGGGAGAGAAAAAGAATACAAATTGCCAATCCCCAATTGAAAGGCAGGCCATCACTACAAATCCTACAGACATTTAAAGGCTAATAAGAGAGTATCAGGAGCAACATCATGCCAGCAAACCCAGCTTACAAGGCACACAGTTACCAAAACTAACATGAGAAGAAATGGGAAATCTGAATACCTTTGTGCTTTTTTAAGAAATTGAATTTGTAATTAATAATTTCCCCCCAAAGAAAACGGGGGCCAGATGGTTTCACTGCTGAATTCCATCAGCCATTTAAGGAAAAACTATTACCAATTCTACTCAAGCTCTTCCAAAAAATAGAGGAGGAGAGAATACTTTCCAACAAATGAGGCCAGAATTACTTTCCTACCAAAAGCAAAGATACTGTAATGAAAGAAATCTGCAGACTAGAATCCTTCATGAAAATGGATGTAAACATTCTTAAAATTTTAGCATATCAAATCCAAAAATACATAATAGGAGAATGGGATTTATTTTATGTATGAGATGGGGGGGCTGCTAGGGATCACCCCCAGGGCCTTGTGCATGCCAGGCAAGAGCTCTGCTGAGCTACACCCACAGCCCTTGTCTCATGTATAAACCAGTCAAGCACTATATATTCACCATCATAACTAATGGGAAAAAAGGAAAAATTGTGTAATGATCTTGACATTTACAGAAAAAGAATTTAACAGAATTCAATATTGATTTGTGATTAAAAGGAAAATTTTATAAATTAGAAACAGAATGAAATTTTCTCAACCCGAGAAAGGTCCTTTACAAAATATCTCTAGCTAATATATTTACTGTTGAAAAACTGAACACTTCTTGCCAAAAATGTCCAGTCTCATTTTCTACTCAACACTGTAGGTTTCAGCCAGTGCAGTAAGGCGAGAAAAAGGGCACACGGAGCCTGCAGGCCGGAGAGTCTTGATCCTTTACGCTCACAAGTGCCATAATCAGGTTCATAGAAAATCTTAAGGAGTCTACCAAAAACGCTATTGGAATTAAGTGAGTAGAAGCACTGGATGCAGACTCAAAATATGGAATGAACTGAATTTATATGTGCTAGCAATGAACATTATAATTAAACTTAAAAAATCACTACCATTTAAGCCAGGCATGGTGGCACATACCTGTAATCCCAGTACTCGGGTTCATGGCCAGCCTCAGCAACTTAGCAAGACCCTGTTTGAAAAGAAAAAATAAAATAAGGCTGGTGGTGTTGGTGGTGTAGCTTGGAGGTAGAAAACCCTGGGTTCAATCCTCAGTACCAAAAAAAAAAAGAAGAAGAAAGAAAACATTACCATTTATATTAGCATTAAAACTGTGAACTATTAAATAAATTTAACAAAATGTGAAAGACCTGTATACTCAAAACTACCAAACATGGCTGAGAGAATTCAGAGAAGTCTTAAATAATTGGAGACATATAATGTGTACATGGATCAAAAAATGCAGTATTTGGAAGCTGTCATGTCTCTTCAAATAAATCTATAGATTCAATAAATTCTTAGTTAAAATCCTAGCACCCTTTTTGTGTAAATGACAAGGTGATTCTAAATTATATAAAGAACAGAAATATAAAGAACAGAGTTAACTCAATCATACTGCTTGATTTCAAGAGTAGTACTATAAAGGCACAGAAATTGAGATGGCGCGATCCTGGGTGAGAGCAGACACATGGCACAATGGTGCAGAATGGACCTAGAGATAGACCCCACACACGTGTGGCCAGGGAACTGTGGCTGCAGAGGCTGCCGGCTGCCTTCACCCCTGTGCACCCCCTTTGAGGGAGGTCCTCCCCTAGGACCCGCCTCCCTCCCTTCTAGACCCCGCCCCTCTCTCCTGCTGCTCTCTGGGTGGCTCCTGGTGCCCTACTCCCTGTGGCGGGAGCTCTGACTGCAGTTCCTCCTCCGCCACTTCCTCTCAGTGCTGTCCCCAAATAATGGCTCTTCCCTTCTTCCTTCCAGCAATACTATTGCTGAGTTCTTCCCTATTCCAGCTAGCTCAGTTCAGCCCTTTTAGCCTCCCATACAGAGTGTACGCCGCCAAGCTGACTGCAGTGTGGACTTGGTGGAGAGCACTGTCATCAACGCCATAGATGAGGGCAACACCTTGGGGCCCTGGTGGGAGGAAGAATGACGGAGGCAACCCAGGAATGCCTACAAGTGTGGAATTACCCAGGGGGAGGTATTGGGGATTGAACTCAGGGGCATTCTACCTCAGAGCTACACCCCCAGCCCTATTTTAGTTTTTATTCCGAAATAGGATCTCGCTAAGTTACTGAGGCTGGCCTCCAACCTGCAATCTTCCTGTCTCAGCCTCCCAAGGACTGGGATTACAGGCGTGCGCCACCGCGTGCAGCTTGTGTGGAATTCTCGAAGGAGGAATAAGCTCCGGCCTTTTCAGAGCCAGCGCTGTTTCCATCGGCTGAATGAGCACTACATTGTGGCTGTCTTTGCTCAACAGGCCCAGCTGCTTTCACAGGGACACTTGAAGCCAGCTGTGGCCCAGACACTGTGTGTGGTGCTCAGAAGAGACTCAGCCGTATAGCACCAGAGAGTGGACGCAGGCTGCGCAAGAGGTCACCTCCCGCCCTCTAACCCACTTTGAGTAGATGGAGGGGCCAAGCAGAAAGTCTGCTGCCCGAACGTGAGGTCAGCTGCAACTGGAGGCACCCTAGTCACCTTGACCTCTGCCCTGGGAGCCCCCTACCCTGCTGCCATGCTAGGGTCAGTCAGAAAGGACCTCGGAGGGGAAGTTAAAAGTCACAGCCCTCCTTGTGACAACTCCAGCGATTCACTCTCCGTAAGTTGCAGACAGGAAGGGGTGATGAGGTGCCGGCTGGGCACTGAAGCCAGCTCCGCCATCCCTGCCCAGTGCTGCTCAGTGGTCATCACCGGCTTGAGAGCCTGGCGTCGATGTCCTGCCCCCGGGTTGGAGTGGTCTGTAGTTTGGCAGCAGTGCGGTCACACTTGCTAACTCACTGTAGGCGGAAGGGTTTCTGGTTCATCTTGGTTATGGTGTAACAAATGCAGCGTTATTTCATGTCACTGAATAAACCATGAGCTTAATAGCTGTGCTCTGGGAGCATGTTCATTTGTTTTACAGTTTAAGCCTCACTAACTGATTTAATAGACCAGCCAAGAGCAGTGTCAGAGACTTCCATATATTACACATGATCATCTTTGAAACCAAAACAAAATGTTTATGTGACATTATTTAAATTCAATTACATTGAATTCCTGGAAAACGGAAGATAGAATGTCAGAACTTAGAACTTATCCTTTAATTGTCTGTTTTTTAAAACAGAACTGCATAACTTTTAGAGCCTCAATTCATGAGCAATTAGCTTGTTTTTGAAAATGAAAAAAGTGGCATTTGCCCTGTTAACTCACATTGTGCTTTGTTTAAAATAATAGAGGTCATTTCTAATGATAACTTTACTTGGTACCAAATTAGCATTTGAGAGTTTAAAATAAAATTTTAGCTGGGCATGTGGTGCACGCTTGTAATCCCAGTACTTGGGAGGCTGAGACAGGAGGATCACAGGTTCAAAGCCAGCCTCGGCAACTTAGCGAGGCTCTCAGCAATGTAGTTAGACCCTGTTTCCAGATAAGAAATTAAATCAGGCTGGGGGTGTAGCTTGTTAGGAAGAATGTTTCTGGGCTCAATCCCCAGCACCAAAAATAAATAATAACAAAAAATAAAATAAAATTTTATTTTATGACTCTAAGGTTGTAAGAGGGCATTAGGAATAGATTTTATATTAAAAACATGTATGTGTACATGCATAGGAATGTTTAATCATTAAAAATGGCTTGTCAGGATAGTCATGGAAATGTCCTCCGTGATAGTTTTTCTCAGCTCTATTTCAGACTTGTGCATCTGTTGCTGTATTTATCTTTATTTCAGTCAGCCCTTGCTGTGAGGCTTGTGAGCAGCTGTGCAAAGCCTCTTCCTCTAGAAAAGATGTTTTCCCATAGTGCTGCCATCATCCAGGAAGTGCACGTGGGCCCAGCAGAGTAAAAGCCAGTGAGCAGCAGGGCTAGAGGGAGTGTTGGCGTCCCTGTCATGACACCATCGCAGAAACGCTGCTCTGTGGGGACAGCCTAAACCAAAGGTATTAAACTCTCAAAAACCGGGAATATGGGTTATCGCTCAGGTTACATCAAACTGTGTGTGTGTGTTGCTAGGCATCGAACCCAGGGGCATTCTACCTCCATGCTACCCTCCTCCCCGCCCTATTTTATTTTTTTATTTTGAAACATGGTCTTGCTAAGTTGCTGAGCCAGGCCTCGAACCTGCGATTCTCCTGTCTCACCTTCCCAAGTACTGGGACTATAGGTATGTGCCACCATGCCTGGCTAAACTTCTTGTCTTATGCTGGGTTTAACTACAACTATATTTGCTATTCTGAGGGTTAATAACATGCCAACACTTAATCTACTCTGTGATGCTGAGGAATGTAACACACACACACACACACACACACACACACATCCATATATGTATATGGTGACTTTATAAGATTATCAGAAAGCTGGGAATGGTGGTGCATGCCAGTAGTCCCAATACTTAGGAGGCTGAGATAGGAAGATCACAGGTTTGAGGCCAGCCTCAGCAGTCTAGCAAGGCTCTCAGTAACTTAGTGAGACCCTGTTTCAAAATAAAATAGTGCTGGAGTATAGACCAGAGATAAAATGCCCCTGGGTTCAATCCTGAGTTCCACCAAAAAAAAAAAAAAAAGATTATCAGAAGTCCAAGGAATATAAACATTACGGTATATATAGTATGTATATACACTATATATTAAACATGTATACACTCTATAAGATTATCAGAAGTCTAAAATCCCTAACCTTTTGCCCAATGCGAACTTTGGGAATATGTAAACCCTTTTGTAAGCCTAGATTTAAACCTCACTCTGCCTTCTAGGTCACGGTTTGGAGTGTTTGGGGCTCTGGGCTGCAGTAAACACGTGTCAGTTCTGCAGACCTTTGCGTCTGTGCTGCGTCGCAGGTCCTGGGGAGGAATTCTGTTTCTCCATCCCGCCTACAGAGGCGCTTGCTCCCGTAGCCAAGGCCTGGGGACCGAGTCTCACAGGTAATAAAGGAGAGTTGGTCTTAGATGTAGTAACTGCTGTGCTACCTTGTAGGATCTTTGTTAATTGAGAGAACTGCTCTGATGTTAGGGAGTAGCCTTCACAGTGTGAACATGCTGCATCCATGTCGCATGAGTTGTTGCCAGCGTAGGCAGTTCTTGAGGCTTTGAACTAACTGAAGAGAGATTGGACGGTTTGCTGTTTTAGACAACCTGTCTTTTAGGTTTAGAGTTAATTTTTGTTTCTGTTGCTGCTCTTAATTCAGACTTGGGTTACCTAGTCCTGGAGCTAATCTAGCATTCTGTAGTTAGACTCTGGGATTCCTCCTCTCCTTAGTATATTTGTGACCGTGTGATTTCCAGGTTAATTGGACTCCAGAGCCTTCACTGATTCATATTGCTTACCACAGAAAGCGTATCCTCATCCTGACATCCCATCTGTGTCTGTGCCCTGTCCCTGCCAAGCGTGACCTCTGTGGTTGTCCAGAGGGCCTTGTCCAAACAGCCCCCTTCTCTGCAGAGACTTTTCCTGCTCCCTCCCATAGTCCTTTGTTTATGGCTCTCTTACAGTACGGAATCTTTTAGCTCCAAATCACAAATACAGTGAGTCCAGAGAATCCATACAGGCTGGCACACACCGTCCGGAGGCGACTTCACCCCTGCAGCCTTTCCCGCTTGCTGTCGGGGTGGCCTGTGTGCTTGGGACATCCACATTTACCTTGTTGCCATTCTTTGTGCTGATTTGCTCATGCGCGCGTCTTTGAGCCTGCCAGAAAGGACATTGGTTTTATTTCCACTTCAGTTAGGGATGTCGCTATCTGCCCTCTATGCAGCTTGCTTGACTTCCCATGTTAACTTCTTCCAGTGTATTTATAGTTTCTCTGAGTCATGCTGTATTTCATACTATTAAAAGACAGTTTGTATGCCCAAGAATTACTTGTCTTAATGCTTTACTCTGAACTATACAAAGATTAGCCACTGTGTGGTGATGTATTTAGATGATCTTGGTGGAGTAGCCTGCAAGGGGTTCTGAGTGTTCATTCACAGAGAGCTGCCCCAGGGGACAACCAGGCTCCTTCCTCATTGAGCAACTCGGAGCTCCTCGTGGCTGCAGGCTTCCTCAGCTCTGCAGGTTACCGGGCTGTGGGACCACAGAAGAGCCACACGTGTGTCCTCACTGCACTGACAGAGTTGGCTTGATGTGTGAGAGGTGCTTGTTGCGGACAAGGCTTATTGTGATGGGCGTGCAGCAGAACCTTGGTCCTGTGTAATTATGCTGGAAGTTCATCTCTTCTTGCGTTTTTGTTTGCTTGTTTTGCAATACTGGGGATTGAACCCAGGGCCTGGAGCATGCTAGGCAAGTGCTCTGTCACTGAACTACACCCTCAACCCTTTTTTTTATTTTGAGACAGGGCCTCACTAAGTTGCCTGGGCTGGCCTCAAACTTGGGATCCTCCTGCCTCAGCCTCCTGAGTAGCTGAGATGACAGGTATGTGCTGCTGTGCCCAGCACTTTTTACCGTGCCCCAGAATTTATCTTTTGTTTTCACAGAGGTTCTGAAGAGTGTGTTTGTAAAAGTGTGCTTGTAAACTTAGCCTAATACAAAATAAGATATTACTGACAGGCTCAATTTTTAGGATATAAGTCAAGATTTACTGATAAATATGAATATCTGAAATCAGAATAGCTGGTACATTTCTGTAGTTCTAGTTATTTGCTCACTTCATGTTATGCCATATAGAATGCCCCAAACCTGTGCTGTTAGACAAGAACGGCAACTGCCTGGCTAATCTTGCCACATTTCCCTTGAGTAAGACGTCACTTACAAAGTTAGTAAGATGTCAGACCGGAGTACGATGTCACTTACAAAGTTAGTAAGATGTCAGACCGGTGGTCTGAGGTTAAAACACTTATTAGGTCCAAGCTTGCTTCTCATTATTTTCAATGGATCATCGTAGGATCTTGGTAAATAATCATTTCAAACAACAAAAGGACCTTGTTTAAGGACTTGCATGATGAATTATTTTCTAAAGAGCCTATTATGCTTTTTGAAATTAGAATTATACATTGGACTTAAAGGAAAAGATAAAAACAGCACACTACTAATAGTATAGAAGAGTAACTAGCAGAAAGTTTGCTTGTTCTTATTTGATACACACCTGTATCATATGTGATTACAGTACAGTAGTCAAAAAGTGAAATTAAGGTATTGTTTGGCACCTCCACACTAAATGGTCAGTGTTAATCGCTTTGTTTCTCTGCCGTGGGGTTTTGATACTTTTATTCTAATGTAGTCAAGGTGCCCTTCTGTGTTTTGTTTACAGTATCTGACCTCTGGTCATCCAGGTTTGCCTGTTCACTGCGCTCCAGCCCTCAGGCTCTGTGGTCCTTAGAGATAGGAGAGGTAGTGTGGGGGTGACGTGAATGCTCACCTGCCACGCCTGCACCAGGCTCTGGGTCCCCCTCTGTGTAGTGAGTGTGATGGCGCACCTCAAAGACTTGATGTGAGCATTAAGTGAATTTATGAGCTTTTAAAACAGGGTCCGCACATCGTACGCCACAGATGCGTGTGTTCTGCTTGCTGTTTGAAGCTCTTATCCAAAGCACCATTATTCCCATGTAGCTTTCCTTGGTCGTCTGTAAAAGTTTTTTCTTTTAATGACTTCTGCTTTTTCCTCCAATAAATAGAGTAGAAAAGGAAGATTGATTGGTAGTGGATTTCCTCAATAGCTTTTATAGCTCAGCTAGATGTAAAACTACTGTTTAACAATACAAAGGCTATTGAAGGCATTCGATCAGGAGAATACCTCACCCCTTACCACATACATGAGCATCACAAGCACCCGCGAGTGTGTCGTGGGTTGGTTCCAGGACCCTCTTCTCCATCTGGATTCCCAGTTCTGGGGACTCACATCTGCCGTATAAAGCGATGTGTGTATATACAACCACCACACGTCCTCCATCATACCTTCAGTCATCTCTAGATGACTTAGAATACTTAGCACACTGTTAATGCCCTGTGAATAGTTGCTGTTCTGTGTTGTTTAGAGGCTAAGGACAAGGAGAAAAGTCAGTACATGGTTAGTAGAGTTGCAGGTTTTGTTTTGTTTTCAGTCTGCAGTTGGTTGAATCTGTGGATGTGGAACCCGCAGATTATGGAGGGCCAGCTGTACAGAGTCACAGCACTTAGAGGAGGGGCGTGAATTACTCTCTGCCTGACCAGCGTAAAAACAGATACAGAGGTGTCGAGTGGCATGCTGTAGGCTGATCAGGGAGGAAAGAGAATGTTTAGAAATCGCAGGAGTGAGTGGAGAGTGCCCTCGCCCTGGCATGCACTCCACACCGACTCCCTCTCCTCCGTTTACAGGCTCTTTGGGAGCTCGTGTCAGTGGAAACCACAGCTTCTGGCTTTTGTAATGAATACTTGATCAGCCACGATTGACTTGTAGTTACCACTCTCCAAGGGCTCCTCCCAGAAACCCAGCTCCCTTGTAAGTAGTACAGACCCCAGGAGAGTCGCTCTCCATGAGTGTGCACACTCGGAGCACGCACAGGCACGCTGGCCCCTGGTGGCCTCTGTGTTGTAGAAGGGCCTGTGGGAGGAGGTGGAGCTTCTCTACTTGGCAAGGGTTGGTTTCCAGTTAGGAGGGAAGAGCTCATGCTTTCAGGTTTTGAAGAGAGCCCAGCCTTAGTCTGTGTCCTGCACCCTACACTTGGGGAGGCCCTTGCTGTTATAGTGGCTCCGAGCACTGCAGCTGCACCCAGGGCACAGGCAGGGAGAGGACACGGCGGCCTCATGGGATGTTGACAATGCCAAGACCCTTCTGTCTTCCTGGGTTCAGTCCGCAGTAAGACACACACACACACACACACACAACAAAGGGACTTGATGAGACGATTCGTGAGCTAGTGTTCCTGTCTCTAGCAGCCTCAGAGCCGCCTCCCACAGACCCCAGGTCACTGAGAAGCACTGCTCTTCACTCAGGCTGCGTCTCGCTTTCACCATTTACAGGGAGCTGTCTACTGCAAACAAAACGTCACACTGTTGACCACGAGCAGAGCGTGCCCCCGGGTCACCTGCTGACCACCATGTGCATGTGTATGACTGCATTTAACGTGACCCGATGAGGCTGAACAGGAGCACTGTGTAAGGCAGAGGCTGCCCCAGGACACGGCTTACCTGCCAGCTATTGAAATTCCCGTGTCCCCACCAGAGCCATATGTACAACACAGGCCACGAGTCCCCTTCTCTGGGACCATCCCACCATCCACAGGCCTCCTCGGCTCTGCCAGCCTTGGCAGAAATCCAGCATCATTAGGAACTTGGGCTTTTATTTTCCTTTCTTATATTTCTGATAATTGCAGGCATGTTTAGGAGGTCAAACTCATGCTTTATTTTAAGACATTTTGCACCTGAAAGACACAAATAATAACTAATACAAGTGTAAACATTTATTTATTTTTTTTGAAACAGGGTCTCACTAAGTTGTGGAGGGCCTCACTAAGTAGATGAGGCTGGCGCGAACCCGGATCCTCCCATCTCAGCCTCCCAAGTACTGGGATTACAAGTATGTGCCACCACGCCCGGCTAATAAACATTTAAAAATAAGGCCTGATGACAAAGCTGCTCATTGGGGAAAGAATGGTCTTTTCATCTCTTGGTTGTCCATATGCAAAAGAATGAATATCACTAACCGTAGGTAAAAAATAACAAAAATGGATGGAAGACCCAAATATAAAACCTAAAAATGGAAACTCCTACAGCAAAGGTTAGAGGAAAGAAACTCCTACAGAAGAGGTTAGAGGTTAGAAATAAAAAAAATTTCTTATATGAGACACCAAAAGCATGATCCATATGAGAAAAAACATGAAAATACTGTTGGTCATTTATATCTGAGGGGTCCTTGGACTCAGAAAAAATATGTGCAAGTCATATATCTTATAAGAGGACTTAAGACTAAAATATGTAAAGAGCTCTCAAAACTCAATAGTAAGAAAACTAAATGACCTAGTTGAAAATACTGGGGAGATTTGAGCAGATTTTCCCAAAGTTGTAAGACTAGCAAATAAGGACATAAGAAGATGCTCAGTATCATTAGTCATTAGGGAAATAGAAATTTGAAGCCACAATGAGACACGACTGAACACCTGTTAGAGGGCTAACAGTAAGAGGCTGTGTAGCATGGTGATGATGTGTGCACCTGGAACTGCACGTAAAGTATAAAATGGCACAAACAATTTAGAAAACAGTTTGGCATTTCTTTAAGAAGTTAAATAGATGCCTCCCCTGTTAGCTGCATGGTAAGCATATGGTAAGACGTGATGGTAGCTTATGTATTTCTAACACATTTATTTTTACAGGTGCATAGACGTCTTCCTCATTTTTTTCCCTTCTCCATTATGTAGATGTGGTGTATAATCCATTCATCCTGTTCCCTACTGGTAGACATTTGGCTTGTTTTTTTTTCTTTGGTTATTAAAATAATGCCACAGTGGAAATCCTCCTGGATATATCGTTTCACATTTTTACCAGTCAATCTGTGAGTAGATTTCTAGGAGTGAAATAGCTGAGTCTGTAAAGGGTACACATTCCAAGGTATCACCAAACCTTCCCCCAGCGCCCAGGACCTGTACCGTTGTGCATTCCCATCAGCCTCTACCATCAAACTTTGGGATATTTGCTAGTTGGATGCATGAGCATGGACATTTCAAGGCTATCTAATTTGCATTTCTTTTTATTAACAAAGTAGATAGTTTCCATGTTTGAGGGCTATTTGAATTATTAATTGTTCATAGCCTCTCTTTCCTTTTTTTAGTGAGGTAGATTCAATTTTCAGGTGTTTGTTACATATTAAGAATTAGTTCTTTATATGTTTTTTTTTTACAGTTGTAGTATTTTCTTCCTGTTTGCCATTGTCTTTTTTTTTTTTTTTTGGCGGTACCAGGGATTGAACCCAGGGGCATTCTACCTCCCAGCTACACCCCCAGCCCTATTTTTTATTCTTTATTTTGAAACAGGGTCTCACTAAGTTGCGGAGGCCTCACTAAGTAGCTGAGGCTGGCCGCGAACCAAATCCTCTGGTCTCAGCCTCCCCAGTACTGGGATTACAAGTGTGCGCCACCACGCCCGGCTTGCCATTGTCTTTTAACTTTGCTTAGGGTTTTTCTTTTTTGTTCTTTTGGTTTACAAGAGGTTTTTTAATGCATAAAAATGTGTCGCTCTCTTTGATTAGGATGGGTGAATGGTTTGGGCTGGGTCCAAGGGGCAGGTTGGAACCTGCTGGGCCACTCACATGCCCGCTTGCTGCATCTTGGCTGGTACAGGTGGAGCTCTGGGATAATGGGTGTTTTGGCCTTGGCCCACGGGGCCCTAGGTCCTCCTGCAAGCTGGCTCAGGCTTGTGCTCAGCACAGAGGCAGAAGCCACCACCCTGCCGGTGGCTTGGAGTGCTGGGGACACCCTGTTCTCTGCATGAAGCCTGGCTGAGTCTGGGGAGGGCGGGCTGGTGGCGCTAGCAGCCCACTCCACTCCTGTGCTGCTTCCTTCATCTTTTAATGACAGCTTTCTGCTTGTGTTTGTGTAGTATCCTTTTCTTTGCAGCTTTCTCTCCTTTCTTCCCTTCTTCCTTCCTCAGACCTCAGGCATTCAGAATTAAATATTTCTAGTTTATTGTTACTATTATCCCTCTTCTCCTTTTCCCCTTTCTTACAATCTAGTATATCACAGAACTAATACATTACCAAGGTATTTACGAGATTCAGGTCTTCCTAAGAGCGTACTTTGCATCTATTCCTGGACTCAAACAGAAGAAAATAGTAAGAATAGCTCAAAGTAGAGCGCCATTCATTCCAACTCTGTTTCGCGTCTTGACTGAAATGGCCTTGCGGCCTTGGAAAGCCTTCCTGGCGCCACGAGAGCTCGCGAGAGGGACCGACAGAGCACGCGCGGGACGCAGGCTGCCTCAGCCTTTCCTTATCACAAAACCTCTTCTCCACCATTGTTCTATACAGAATTTCTGTTTCTATAATCCTCTGCTTCCAGGGAATACTTTCCAAAATTACTTGAGAAATATGTTAAAATAAGAAACAGAAAATAGCTATTTTCTATCCAACATTTTCTTTCCCCCCACAAACAGTTGCCTTTTCAACTTCAAGTTTCTCATGTGTCTGGTTATCATGACAGATTGTTTCCCAAAGTTAAAACAGTAAGACACATAAATTTAGTTTCTATGAAATCGACTCGCTTGAATGGGAGTGTGTGATGACGTGCCAGGTGGATGAGCGGAGATCACCCTGGAAGCACTGACTTGTCCCATTGTGGTGGTTTTGTTTTGTTTGGTACTGGAGGTTGACTCCAGGGGCATTCTACCTCCGAGCTACACCCCCAGCCTCTTTTATCTCTTATTTTGAAACAGGGTCTTGCTAGGTTGGTGAGAGTCTTGCTAAGTTACTGAGGCTGGTCTTGAACCTGCAATCCTGGCTCAGCCTCCTGGGTACTGGGATTACAGGCATGCATCACCATACCTGACTTAAACATGTCTCCTGTAGCGATGGTAACAGACTTCCACTGTTCTTGCTAGGAAGCAGCAGTCGGGCCTATTATGTCTGGAAATACCCTTCTGATGTTTTCCTGGGGTGGGGGGATGGGGCTGCCCCACAGAGCCTTCCACTAGCGGGGATAGAACTTGGAGGAAGGGACTGACCTGTCTTGCCTGTTGGTTGCTCACCTGCTCAGCAGTGCATGCAAGAAGTGAGTTGTGAGCCATGGGTGGAATGTGTCAACATTTAGGCAGGTTAATTTTAAATATATTTTACCTCTGACTGTGCCTTAAAGTAGTTTGAAATATCAGAGTCTAAAAACGACATTAAAACATGTTTATTAAAGCTGCAGCTCAAGTTTCTGTTGACTTATGAGCAGTAACTCATAAGTCAGTAACTAGGAAATCTGCAGGTAGCCAGTGTTGTGGGTTTCCTCTAACATTTTATTGTGACAGTTCTGACCAAAGTTATTTTAACTGGTACTTTATTAATGCTTTCGTCCCCCCTTATCTGAGGGGGGTATGTTCCAAGATGCCATTGGATGCCTGAAACCACAGATAGTACTGACCCCTCTGTATACTGTTTTTCCTTTACATACATACCTGTGATAAAGCTTAACTTATAAAGTAGGCACAGTAGCAACAATAAGATTAACAACGATAAGTAATAATAAACTAGAATAATTATAACAATATCCTGTAATAGAAGTTGTGTGACTGTGGTCTCTTTCTCTAGCCATGAAACAGGTGGTGTATATAGTGTGGATACGCTGCTCAAAGAGATAATTCACATCCTGGGCAGGACAGAACGGGAGGGCGTGAAGTTTCACAAGCTGCTCAGAAGAGCAATTTTAAACTCAGGAAATAGTTATTTCTGGGATTTTTCATTAATATTTTTGGACTGAAGTTGATCATGGGTAACTGACATCTCGGGAGAGAAAACTAAGGACAAGGAAGGACCACCGTATGATATAGTGAACTTGTGTGTGTGTGTGTGTGTGTGTGTGTGTGTGTGGTACTGGGGATGGAACCCAGGGGCATTCTACCTCTGAGCTACACCTCCAGCCCCATTTTTATTCTTTATTTTGAAACAGGGTCTCACTAAGTTGCGGAGGGCCTCACTAAGTAGCTGAGGCTGGCTGCGAACCCGGATCCTCCCGTCTCAGCCTCCTGAGTACTGGGATTACAAGCGTGCGCCACCACGCCCGGCTTATAGTGAACATTTTACTAGGACATATTGGGTGGTTTTTGTGTTAACCAATTGAACCTGAAAAGGCAATAGGTGTGGGTAGAGGTATTTGTGTTATATGTTGTGGTGTTTTCTTGCTGGTGTAGATAGGATTTTAGTTGTTTTGTGGTATGTTTTGTTTTTATTTTTGGTTGGAGTGGAAGGGAAGGTTGTACTGTTTTTCTTGAGATACAGTTTAGCTTTCTGAAAACCCAACTAGATGTTGTATATATTTTACAAAAACAATTTGTTTCCAGTAAGTTAGAGTTGCTTCATCTTGCTAGGCTGTGCCTTGAAGAATGGCTCATTCCACTTTCCTAATGTGAAACAGTTGTCAACTAGTTTCCTAAATAACAAACTTTTCTTGAACTGGCACTTTATAAAATGAAGTGCTTGGTGATTGTGTGAGCTCTTTCGTTGCTGTGACCAAAATACCTGACAAGGACAACTTAGAGGAGGAAAAGTTTATTTGGCTCATGGTTTCAGAGGTTCAGTCCATGGTCAGCTGGCTCCAAGGCAGGAGTCTGGTGGAGGAAAGCTGCTCAACTCATAGCAGATAGGAAGTGAGGGAAGGAGGCAGGGACAGATAGAGTGGCCACCTCCTGAAGCCACACCCACTCTGAACCTTGCTGCAGGGAGGGAGGGAGGGAGGGAGGGACAGATAGAGTGGCCACCTCCTGAAGCCTCATCCACTCTGAACCTT